>JAEAOA010002063.1:695000-985000 GCA_016746295.1 Potamilus streckersoni
TAAATTTAAAAACATGAATGTTCACGTAGTTATTCAGTCTGGATGCACAAGATGGGTACTTTGTAATATAAAAATGAATTTTCACGTATAAGTGATTCAGTTTAGATACACAATAACGGTATTTTTGAATTAGAAAAATATACATTTTCATATACAGTGATTCATTGTGGCTACACAAAATGGGTATTTTGTCATTTAAAAAAATGAAAATTTCACACACAGTAATTCAATCTGGATATGCAACAGAAGTGTTTTTAATAAAAATGTAAATTTTCACATACAGTGAGTCAGTCTGGATATGAAACTTTGGTATTTTTGTAATAAAAATGTAAATTTTCGCATACACTTATTTAGTCTGGATATGACATTTTGGTATTTTGGAATAAAAATGGAAATGTTCACATACACTTATTTAGTCTGGATATGAAACTTTGGTATTTTGTAATAAAAATGGAAATTTTCACATACACTTATTTAGTCTGGATATGAAACTTTAGTATTTTGTAATAAAAATGGAAATTTTCAGATACACTTATTTAGTCTGGATATGAAACTTTGGTATTTTGTAATAAAAATGGAAATTTTCACATACACTTATTTAGTCTGGATATGAAACTTTGGTATTTTGTAATAAAAATGGAAATTTTCACATACACTTATTCAGTCTGGATATGAAACTTTGGTATTTTGTAATAAAAATAGAAATTTTCACATACACTTATTTAGTCTGGATATACAACTTCGGTATTTGTTTGATACAAAATTGATTTTCACGTACAGCAATTCATTCTGGTACCAAATATATGTATTTTTAAATACAAAAATAAATGTTCACGTACCATGGTTCAATCTAATATATTTTGAAATAAAGAATGTATAAAGACAAATGTATATGGGTCAAAACTTCCCGTAAACAAGTTCATTTGTGTTTGTGCATAGAAAATAAAGAAAAAGATCTCTGAAATAAATTTTCAGAAAGTGTTCTCGACCTATGTTTCTTTTCGAATTTTAGTTTTGGCCACGATCTCAGGTAATGTGGACCATGGCCAAATTGACACAGGAATAAAATGTGTGAAACGTTTGTTTTTTTTTTTTTGGTTTTTTTTTGCACAGTGAATCCAAACTCGAGGCTGATTCGTAAAGATCAAAATAGTATCTACAGTGTAAGTAAGCAGAATGCAACATGAATCACATTGAGATTATATGCAGAAATTTAAATAGTAAACTTGTACTTACACGTCTTCTGCGCATTCATCATGGCTTCCGCATCATTCTTACTTTTTACAGGAAGACGATCCTGCTTACGATGACATCAAATGACTTATGATTATCAGCTGTCCTACAGAATTACAGGAGTTCGTAGCAAGTTTTAATACAGTTCTTGCAAATTTGTAATCCATGCAAATTCCCAGGTCATATGTATCCACATACTTTATCCATACATGAAGGGATAATCTTGTTTACATCAAGTAATAGGCAAGCGGGTCAGAACGTATCGCTTGCGCGTGAACATTCGAGATAGGACGAGAGTGAGTTTTGTATGACTTCTGGGCATATACAGGATAGTGATATAACTAAAGTAAAAAAAGAAGGAACAGACATCCATGCTATTTGCATACTAGTTTATTATATAAATGTAACGTATGGGATATTTTAAGAAAATGATAATTGTATGACAATGTTTGCAAACTTAATGTGATGTAACTTGATTACCGATTAAAAGGCAATTTGCAATGATATCCAAAATGAACAAATTGCACATATATTACAGTAAATGTGATTTTAGGATTCTTCTAATAAAAAGATACCCGTGCAACATATCGATTAGTTAAGTTTTCAGATTCTTTTAATAATAATGTCACTTGGATTCATTATTTATATAACTGGACAAATGAATACATTACTGTCTAAACAGACCGTTTTGCATGAATCCGGGGTATTTTGCGCAATGGCATATTTTTCCTTTACCTACTTAGTAAAACGTCCAAGATTCATTAATGCCAATTGTTTAGAATTAACTTGTGCCCTAAACACTCGTGGTTACTTACAAAATCTCAGAAAAATGTCACGGTGATTTAGTTTAGATGCATGAAAAGCTTTTATACTAAAATGCACTATAAGTGTAAGTTTGGCAACAATATTTAAAAGATAATGTTATTTGAGCCGAGATGTAACTGTAACCAAGTCCAATTAATTCCCAAAAAGGAGCCGCAGTGGCATCGTTTTGGTATAAGATCATCCAAAGACGTATGCAAAGTTCATATTCTAATATTATTGGCTGAGATTGTAGAGAATGTGCAGGATGTACACAAGTTTAAAACAAGAATGAATAAACCCTTGGAAGGTACATCACGTAGCCTTTGTTGTGCAACTAAAGTCCATCCCAAGATCTACTTTCACTAGAACTATGGTGGCAATACATGATACGTTGGCATTATGGTGTGCAAATAATTTGCAAATACCAACCTTGCAACTATGGCGGCAACGGCAAATATAGAAAGATTGTACAGCGTAAGTATTATTCACAATCCTGGAAAAGAGGTCACCAATTGTTGTTCAGTGAAATATATTTATTCTAAGCATAAGTCTGTTGTCCATAGGTGAAAAGTACTGGGATCAAAGACAACATATAAGCGTAACCAAGTTTTATTAAATAAATTATAAAAAGGTCAAAGTGATTCAATTTGGGTGTGTAGCTATGAGTTAGAGTTCTGAGAGGCAAGATAGACACAATTCTTTTAGAAAGTTCAAATTAACAATGGAAAGTAGGTCACAGTTAGGCAGATCTGATATCTAACACTCATCCATTGCAAATTAACTCCCGCGGATAGTGTGGTGAATATAGTTGAAAAGCAACCTTTTGATAATTTCTAAACATGGCTCGAAGAAATACATGCTTTTCCAAAAATGTACTCACCGTGAATATTTGATGGCAATAAGTGAAAAAGTACTGACATTATCGCAGAGACACAATATTTAACGTAGTCCAAAAAAATCCTGGAAAGTGCACATATTCATTCTAAGATGCGTATGTCTGAACTCAGTATGTGCAGTAGTATTAAGTGGTAGATTTCAGACTTAAAGGATGGTTCTGAGGGTATAATTAGCGTATTTATTACCAAGACAGTGATAAACAGGGTTGAAGTCAAAATGATGCATTGTAAACACTGACGTAGCTTTCAAACTGCAAAGCTCTTACTGAAATATCCAGTACTTTAAGAGAGTTCAAAAACGTCATTTAAACACATATCAGTCATTCAAAACATTGTGATTGAAACCTTTCAGAAATACCATCAGAAATTGTGTATCACAATACCTTGCACATTGGATGATTCTGAACACACAGCAGGGATTTTTAAAAAATCCCTAAAATTAAACAAGACACAAAAAAGACCCTCTACTAGATTTAAGTTTGATTTTCAATTGAATTCTAATCATAAATATCAACGAAAATATGAATTTAAAATATAACAAGTAAAACGGCTTTTTCAACACGAAACAGGATTACAGAATCCATAACCGTAGCTACGTCAATCAGTGCAACAACTTCCAGTTTGCTGGACAATAAATGCAACTATAGTACCAATGGATGTACATGTGTTGCAAATAATGTTTATCTTGATTGTTGTCAAACTGGTCACATGATGATGAAAATCTGGGTTGCTAGTTTGTATGCACTTTGATTGCAGTAGGTCAGGTGATTAAAGACATTAATCATGTGATTAAAGATACTAACCACGTGAAGAAAAACGGATATTCATCATTATTTTTCTTCCCTGGGAAAATATGGTCACACTCAAATAAGAAGGCAAGCAAAGAAATTAATCATCTATATATCCTGCTCTGAAAGCATCTCTTTAACAATATCTATTAGTTAGCACTACACATCGTATACAATCAAAGCTTTCTTCTTCTGATTTTGACATATAACCTTTATATCAATTAGTAATACTATTGAAATTGCACCGAACATATCACGCAGAATGGTTTAGAAATGTTGAAATTATAATCACTCAGATTTGTATCTGAAATATAGTACCATTCACCTTTGTTATATGGTGTCCAACAAACTTTTACATAATACCTCATACCTTACCCAGCGATAAAATTCGTCAAGGATCCTTATATATCAGCAAATGGTCTAGTTTGAGTTAAAAAAATAATGATATGTTAATTTTGAAAAAAAATGATACAATATAGGTCATAGCAACCCCAGTTTTGGTGCACAACACATACATATACCATAAGATGCACCTTCCATGTGATGTTTTAGCATTTTATAATTCGTATTAATCTTCAAAGTAGAGAACCAAATTTACTATTATCAAAGTCAAAAAGAGAGCAAGTAAGCGTTACTTAATTTAGGTGCACAATACATATTCACTCTAATACACAGTCTTTGTAAGTTTTATGTTAATAGCTGAAACAATATATCAGTAATGACCAGGAAAGAAAGAAACATTCACTTTAAAGATATTTTTAATCAATTCGAGAATTTAGATTACATTAACCAATTTTTTTTGTGATTGACATATTCATCCTAAAATACAATGGTAATGTGATTTTGGTGACAATATATTGAAATATATTTGTTTTATGTATATCTTCACTGTCTGCTTAATATTTGTCCATGATTTTTAATTGTAAGGGTGATTTTGTTAACAATATATTAGGTAGCTAACGTTTGTCCACAACTGTAGATTAAATCTTACAATAATATTTGTAAACATATTTACTTGGATTTCTGTTCAGGACAATGGTTTATCCCTTGGAAATTCCTGGTCTACCTAACGTTTATCTTGTTCTTTACTAAAATATAAGTAAAGGATCTGACCTTGTTTATAACTTCGAATGTTAGAGAAATTAACTGTTGATCCTCATTCTTACCCTCTTATTGTGCCTTTGGTTTTTATATTAAGGTTGTTTACATCAGAATTATTAATTCATGTATTAACATCTGCAGTGGATTTAGTCTTTTAATTATATTCATTTTTTAGAGGATCTATTTCTTTAAACTATTCATTGGAATTAACAAGTGCTCATTCAAGGATTGGGCTAAATATTTATGTTGGGATTGCTGTGAATTCATTTAAAGATACTCTGGATTATAGGATAATGACGCATCAAGACCGAAAGCATAGCAAAACATTCCAAACTATTGGTACATCAGCACTTTAAAGATTGGAATTCATTCGAAACACCACTAAAACTCATTCGGAACACTCTAAATATTGTACTTGTGATAGAACTTTTAGGATTGTTTAGAATTTATTTCACAATGCTTTAAGTTATTTTTTCAATTTTCATTTTGTATACTGTAGAAAATAAATTATTTATTAAAAATTACAAAATTGTTGGTTTTCACTCTTTGCTGTTACTTACTTTAGAAACATATGGTCGTAACATTGGAATTAAAGCCCGACAAGATGTATTAAAAACACTAATCAATTTAAGTCATGCTTACTCAGATTTAATGTGCTATACATTCCAGGCAGTTTGATGTATATAAGGAAACAGAGTATAGGAGTATTAACATATGTAGGAGGATGCATATATGGAAGGATTGTCCAGATGAATCATCGTGCAAATTAACTAAGATTGTTTCAAGTATTAAGATAAATAGTGTTGCTATATATTTGTCAAAATAATGATAAAGAGGGTTCATCCAAAGACTGTAGACACCTACATCAAGGTGAGTTGAACTGAATTCTTACATCGGCCTGGAAAAGGCCAGATCAAGGACTGATGAGCAAGGAAAAGCTAAACTTGAATCAGTAAATATATATTCGTCCTTTTAAGCAGATTGAACAGTATTGTGAATTCTTAATGTAACTAACTCAATCAAATAATCCGACGTTGTTTTCTTGGTTACAGGAACGTCTTTTATGTAATTGAGCTTAGGATCTATGAAATGTATTGATGTACCTGAAATGTAGGCCCATGCTACCATTTTATATTCACGTCTCTGGGTTTCCTTGATCTTCAGTTTCATATTACTAAGGCAGGTCTGGGTCGTTAGTGTGCATTCTTGTGCAATGATGTGTAGAATTTTTACCTGTAGTCCCTCGAGGGAATTGTAGATCTTAGTCGAACGTGATGACCTTCGTTTTGCTCTAGTGAAATGTGGTACCGACTGTGACCGACTGATAATATTGATTCATCTGTGTGTATATACACTTTGTTCTCGTGAAATACGATGTAGTCTTTGACTTACAAGCATAGAATGCATAGCAGATCTAGTGCTATAGTGTTAATGCTTGTGAAATGTAGGGTAGTCTTTGATCTACAGACACGGAATGCAATCGCAGATAATATTGGTTCATCTGTGTATATACACTTTGTTCTCGTGAAATACGATGTAGTCTTTGACCTACAAGCATAGAATGCATAGCAGATCTAGTGCTATAGTGTTAATGCTTGTGAAATGTAGTGTAGTCTTTGATCTATAGACACGGAATGCAATCGCAGATCTGGGGCTTTAAAGCTTGTGAAATGTGGTGTAGTCTTTGAATAAAGACACATATGGCCTAGGCAGATTTAGGATATGGCGTTCACGCTTAATACATGTGGCGTAGACTTTGACCTACAGACACAGAATATGCTGGCAGATATGGGTTATAGTATTCATGCTTGTGAAATGTGGTGTTGACTGTCACGCCGACGCTAGGTATGATTGAATGATGAACGTAATTCACAACAATGTGAAGACATCTGTTAGGTTCGATAATTGTTTAATCGGTGTATTAGAATGCCCTGCTGGAGTGTGTCAAGGATGCATTTTTGGGCCTCACCCATAAAATGCGTATAAAAGCCAACCACAAAGAAAATTCGTGGTATTTGTCCAGGACTGGAGTGATTCAACAATTCGACGAACTTTGTTTCGAAGTGCACAATTTCAGCAAATGCGGAAATTCTTTCATGAGAATATTTTGTTCGTAAAAATTAATTGTCGGGTTTAAATTATATATATATATATATATATATATATATATATATATATACACATACTGTATGTATGTATATATATATGTATGTATGTATATATATATATATATACACATACTGTATGTATGTATATATATATGTATGTATGTATATATATATGCATGTATGTATGTATGTATGTATGTATGTATGTATGTATGTATGTATGTATGTATGTATGTATGTATGTATGTATGTATGTATGTATGTATGTATGTATGTATGTATGTATGTATGTATGTATATATATATATATATATATATATATATATATATATATATATATATATATATATATATATATATATATATGCATGTATGTATGTATGTATGTATGTATGTATATATATATATATATATATATATATATATATATATATATATATATATATATATATATATATATATATACACTCTCTGATACAGCAACGTACATTTGCGAAACTTTTTATGTCGAAAAAGACTTGTCATTTCGAATATTGTTTTGGACACGATTTCATATCATATGGACCATCGACAAACGAGTAGTCGAAAACATGTGACCAATTGTATTTTACGCCATAAAGCCAAATATGAAAGTTACTTATATAAATTGAAGTAAGATCTTCATTATGAATGCATTTGCCCAGTGCAGCGTGTAACACAATGACCTCATGTGCAGAAAAGTAAATTGTAAACTTGAACTCAAACACCGTCTGTGCATTCTTCACGGCTTCTGTTTTATTTGCTCTTTTTTTTAGAACGATCAGTGTGTTGAGCGGGAACATCAACTCACTAATGATTATTATCTTCTTGCGAGCTGCAGAACCGCAATAGTTCATAGCAAGTAATGATTCAGTGCTTTCGAGTATATAATAAATGCAAATTTCCAGTAATAAGTATCGATATACATTATTCACGAATGAAGGGGTAAACTTGTTCACGTTGAGTTTTGTTTGGTTTGGTTTTGTGTTTTATAACACATCAGCACAGTCATGTTATTGAATGTATAAGCAATGGGAGTAAAGCGTCGTGCTCAAGTACACGTCACGGTGGATGACCCAGGCTGGTCCCATGGGGGAAACTGTACCCTTTCGATCCTGAGTCCTGTGTGTTAACAACTGAGCCACGGCAACTCATCGTGGGATGCGTTTGCAGTAGGATTAAAGTAAACTTAGGACTGAGTCTTGCAACAGTGGGATGCTGACCTTTGGACATTTACGTAATTACAAAATGAATGCTTTTGGGAATAAATACTCATTTCTGAAATTCCTTTTTTTGGTTATTAGCATAGATATACAGTAATTGGATGATCCTGTGTACCAGTTTAGATCATGTGACTCGAGACCGGAAACATTGTCCTTGCAGTGTTTTTCGGCATGACAACGATTAGACCTATAACAGATATAAATAACTGTGTACTTAATTCGTCAAAAAGGCTGTTTGCAGTGTGGCAATTTATAGTGATGTCTAGCACTGGGGCATCATGCCACAGTCACATTATCCTGACACCAGGCCGACCAGTCCTAACACTAACATCTTAATGCTGAGCGCCAAGCAAGGCAGCTGTTAGTACCAATTTTGTAAGTCTTTAGTATGACTCGACCGGGGATCGAATCCACGTCCTCCCGCATCCAAAGCGGACGCTTTAACCACTAAGCCACCGGAGCGGTTAAACAATCTTTGAAACATACAATTATTTTAAACCTATTGTTTATAATTGTTTGGATTTTAAAATTAACAAAAACAAATGCATATAATTTATTTTATATAGAGCCATTCTCAACATCTCTCCATCCAAAACCAGAAAATAATATTTGTTTCCAAATCACTGAAATAATTATATGTGACGATTGACACAAATAAAAAGCGAGAAAAAAATGTTCACTAACATTTTAGTGAACTAACTTTCTGCAGGACTTCATAATTTTGTATGATTGGTCAGAATTTGGACTCTAATCACTTTTGCATATACATATGTATTTTTAACTGATGAAATTCATTACATGCTAATCTATGCATATATGTTTTAATTTAGTGACAGTAAATTTTATTTTAATTCTTATAGTAGTGTCTCTTTTAGATGAATAAACTCAGTTTACAAATTTAACTTTACCCTAGTTAATTCAATCTTGTTTCTGGTTTTTCTTTCGTTTTGATATTTGTTGTATACATATCTGATACTTTATTTCTAACTAGCTTTTAACATTCCCAATGGTACCAATGTCGATAACAAAATAAGCAATTTATTCAAAGAGAAATGAAGATCATAAACTTGTTAACTAAGTTTTCAAAGATGTAAAAAGTGTGTTTTTTTTATAACTTACTTGAGTGTTGTCTTGGCTAAACACCAGTAGTATTACCAATAAAACGGATGATGAATAAATGTCGGTAGCCTGAAGAGTTTTAATTTTATCGCACTAAATATAAAATGCTATAATTTATTACGAAAATGAACACATAGAGAATCTCACACACACTTTATGCTCCAAAAGTAGCAGTTTTAGATCCTTGCTAAAAATCCAGGGAGCAAAATATATATCAAGATTACGTTGGAGACAGGTAGGAAAGCTATTAATTATTGTACAGTGTAGCAAAAGAGTTGGATAAATAGTGATGCTGAAATAACTGTCCATCATAAAGTTTTGGATTGAATAGTATTGGAATAAGATGTTAGGGATAAAATGAGTAGATTAGGAAGTGAAAAAGCCTGAGCATTGGTTTTCTTTAATGATTTCTTGAAACGCTCGTCACGTCATTAGTCCAATACTGACTGAAATGTTAAATAAGTTATTCAATGCTGGTTATTATCCCAGCTGCAAGTCAATTAATGTAATAACTGTGATCTCTAAATTGCATTGGTATAAAAAAAATTCAAGGTAATTATGAGACTAATTCATCTAATTTTGCATAAGAGGTTAAATGAATTAGTAGATAGAAAGGGTCAACAGAAAGAGAACAAACAGGTTTAAGATCAGAATATTTAGCCATCAGTAATATGGATACATTTTAAGTATTAATTTTGTGAAAATTACCTAATAGGTTCGTTGCTACAAAACAACTTAAAAAAAAAAAAAACAACACAGTTTGAAGGAGTACTGCAGTTAATACTATAAAACAAAGAAGGAAATACGATTTATGATAGTCATATTTCAATCGTACTGCAAGTCGTGAAGTTGTGTATTTTCTTTCCGTAAGTCATCGTACACATTTAAAGAAAACGCACGCTTTAAAAGCTGTACATTATTTGAAAAGGACAATATCATATTTATTTCATTTTTATAAAATAATATCTTCAATTTTGACATCAATATTTGATATAAAAATATAACATTTTTACGCCATTTTCTCAACAACAGCAACCACAATAATAATAATAATAATAATAATAATAATAATAATAATAATAATAATAATAATAATAATAATAATAATAATAACAACAACAACAACAACAACAACAACAACCTTAATGAATAAGATGTATTCTGCACACAAAAATAAACAGGTTAGAAAGAATAGAGGTCAAAGTAATGATGTAATCAGACTGGCTTGTTGAATGGAAATTTGGATCCATTTGTATCAACTTTATTTATTCATTGCGACTATAAGTTATATTTCCAAATATATTTTTAGAAGGACAAGATTTTTAGCGATTTCTTTTTTGGTGACTTGTCAGTTAAGCAAGGCAAGAGACTCTATCCATGAGGGTATTCTTATTTTTCTTGCCGTTAATAATAATAATAATAATAATAATAATAATAATAATAATAATAATAATAATAATAATAATAATAATAATAATACTGAAAGTAATAATAACTACAAGAAAAAGATGAGTAATATTTGTGGCTGCTTTTGTAATTATAATCAGCATTCTTATTTAATAACAACAACAACAACAACAACAACAACAACAACAACAACAACAATAATAATAATAATAATAATAATAATAATAATAATAATAATAATAATAATAATAATAATAATAATAATAATAAGTAATAGTAGTAGTAATAGTAGTGTAGTTGTTGTCTCTTTCATTTCAAAATGAATATTTGATCATATTGTTATAAGAAAGCCGTTATTATATACAATTCGTATAAGACTATATTGCATGGAATGAATCAACCAAAATCGCAAAGCTTGATCAATGATGGAATGAACCTGGTCCAATGACCAGCGACTACTATAGCTTCTGCTATCAGTGAGTTCTTTAAATGTGAAATCAGGTAGATACTATTCCGTGATGGTTTCACTAAGAATAACTAGCAATCATACATTCTACACACACACACACACACACACACACACACACACACACAAACACACACACATACATACATACATACATACATACATACATACATACATACATACATACATACATACATACATACATACATACATACATACATACATACATACATACATACATACATACATACATACATACATACATACATACATACATACATACATACATACATACATACATACATACATATAGTGAAACCATCCCATCATTCTTTTCTCTACCCTAACAGGAATAATTCCAGACTGCAATTCATGATAAAAGTAGCCCCCATCTCCATTTTTACTTAAGAATTTACTTTTGGTTTAAATATCTTCACGGAATTTACTTTTGGTTTTCAGCTTTTTAAATCTTTAAATATTCAACAAATCAACTTTAATGTCTTGGAGATGTAGCTTACAAAGAAAGTCTTAGAAATTTAAATAAAATAAATTAGAAGGATTTCTAGCTCTCATTAATTTTGTCAAATCACATCATGATATGAAGTGCATATACTTGAAAACATCAAATGTAAGTTACTTTAAATATACAGCTGGCCACAGTTATAAAACGCTAATTGGGACTCACCCAAGGGATAAAAAGAAACGTTAACCACAAAGATTATTCGGTAAACATGTACAGGACTCGAGTGATGAAATAACTGACGACCATTGTTTCCGGATACACAACAGTTATCAGTGTCATTTCCGACAAATGCGGGATTTATTTCATGGAGAATTTTGTTTAAAAAAAATAATAAATTTTCATATATAACAACGCAATCAGGTATACCTTGAAATAAAATGGACAAAGACTCAGTCTGGTACAACTTGAACTGAAATAGACAAAGATTCAGTATGGTATAGTTTGGGGAAAAAAAACTGACAAAGACTCAGTCTGGTAATGCTTGAAATGAAAAACAATGACATGGTGAAAATATGTTCAGAATGATTTGCCCTTTGAAATATTAGTTTGGACACGATTTCACATCACACAGACCAACAGCAAATGGATACTGAAGACATTTTCCGTTGACAATGTCATGTTACACAATTAAGCAAAATAAAATGTATTTTGTATTCGACATAATTTTGTAACTATGGACTGGATTTATCTACATGAAGCACATCGAATTTCAGTCAGTAGCGTCTGTGCCAATTCTACACACACACACACACACACACACACACACACACACACACATACATACATACATACATACATACATACATACATACATACATACATACATACATACATACATACATACATACATACATACATACATATTATATATATATATATATATATATATATATATATATATATATATATATATATATATATATATATATATATATATATATATATATATATATATATATATATATATATATATATATATATATATATATATACTTATATAAATCGGATTTAAGCAGCGAGGTTCTCCCTTTTCGCGTGTTGACATCTGTGTGTTCTCTTCTGTCATTGAATGTTTGAAATCATAATGTGGAAAAAATATGAAGTCTTTCATCTGCATTATAGAAAAGACGCTATGGAATTTAAAGTTTATTTCATTTTGAGGGCAGTAAGGAGAAGGTAACTGCACTTTGAATATACTCAAAATTACAGTACAATTAAGAAATGTGTAATTAAGCTTGTGAACCCATTACATGGCTCAAGTAATTCGGATTTGCAGAACTAACAAAGCACTTTTCTAGGAAATTCAGGATGTAAAACTGTAAGCATAGTTTTGTCATTCTTATTACCAGCTAAAGAAGACAGTTTTTGCCTTATCATTTGGGTGTTATTTGTAAGAACCCTGTCTAGCATCTATAGCGAGCCTAAATCTGAAACAAGGAATCGAAAAAGTTAACGCGGAGTGTGCCAAAGCATCTGGTATTTAGAAGTCCACGAAACATCTGCTTTAGTTCATTCAGAAACAAATTCTTTGTTTATAATGGAAAAGAGTTCCTTTGCTGGCATGAATCCAATATTAATTGAGCGCACGAGTACAATATTAAAAAATAATACACGATTCTGACAATGTAAAGTTAACAGAGAAAAAATTTTGCATACAATATTTTATTATAGGTGCAAATGCACAGTGCACTATAAGTCACTCTGACATTGTATGAAGCAATATAAATTGTAAATTTTGACTCAAACACTGCTTGTACATATATCACGGCTTCCGTATTATTTTCACCTTTTCCAGGATGATTCCGATAGAAGAAGTATCGATTCAAACATGATTGTTAGCTGTCCTTCGCAAGCTGCAAAATTACAACAGTTCATAGCAAGATGTGGTGCAATACTTGTATGTATAGCAAAATGTGGTGCAATACTTGTATGTATAGCAAAATGTGGTGCAATACTTGTATGTACACCATTTTAGTTCCCAGGATTATATATTCATGGACATTGCGTATGAATGGACGATGAAACATGTTACTTGCAATAAAGGGGATATGTTCCCCGGTGATAACATTTGGGAATGCAAGTGATTTTTAAATGAAATATTAAAGAATTTTAGAATAAAATAGTCGACTTTGCAATTTGTTTATTTGATAACTGACATGCATATAGAAATGAGATATATAACTAGTAATAGCATACTCATGTTTACAAGCATATAACCAAAAATGCCCTTTGCAGCGATTCCCAAAGCGAACAAATAGCAGACCGATTGTAATAAATTTAATTGTACGATTATACTAACTAAAATAACGTGCAACATATTCATTAGCTAATTCTTCATAAGGTTTTTGTTTATAGATGTGTCACTTATGTGCATTATTTGTATTACTGAAAGAACGAATAAATTATTGTCTAAACACACCGTAACTTTATTACACGTTTTACATAATTATTAAGCTTTTCTCGGAATGAAATATACTTTCTTTACGAATCGTAAAAATTTCAAACTGTACACAATTGTGTGAGAAACATGTAATGCCTATGAATGAAATGTATCTTAAAACAAGATGTTCATATATTTCATTATAGTTCTTTACATTTGCATATATAGAAATGTTAATTTATGTGCTTTAATTTCAAGGGAAAGATAATGATTGTATGAATCCTGTGTAAATCGCCGTATGAATCCTGAGTAAATCACAGTATGAATCTGTATAAATTCCCGTATGAATCCCTGCATAAATAACCATATAAATCTGTATAAATTCCCTTATGAATCCCTGTATAAATGCCCATATAAATCTGTATAAATTCCCTTATGAATCCCTGCATAAATCCCCATATAAATCTGTATAAATTCCCGTATGAATCCCTGCATAAATCCCCATATGAATCTGTATAAATTCCCGTATGAATCCCTGCATAAATCCACATATGAATCGGTATAAATTCCCGTATGAATCCCTGCATAAATGCCCATATGAATCTGTATAAATTCCCTTATGAATCCCTGTATAAATGCCCATATGAATCTGTATAAATTCCCGTATGAATCCCTGCATAAATCCCCATATGAATCTGTAAAAATTCCCGTATGAATCCCTGCATAAATCCACATATGAATCGGTATAAATTCCCGTATGAATCCCTGTATAAATAGCTGTATAAATCAGCATTTTTAGTGTTCTAGCTATCTGCATCATTTTAAAATTTGCATTTTTGAAAAAGAGCTAACCGTTTCGTTTATGACTGTTGCATCCTTGTTGTATATACAGGTGTATATTGCAACCTTGTTGTATATACAAGGTCTATGTTGTATCCTTGTTGTATATACAGGTGGATATTGTATCCTTGTTGTATACACAGATTTATGTTGTTTTCTTGTTGTATTTACAGGTGTACATTGCAACCGTGTTGTATATACAGGTCTATGTTGTATTCTTGTTGTATATACAGGTGTATATTGCAACCTTGTTGTATATACAGGTCTATGTTGTATCCTTGATGTATATACAGGTGGATATTGTAACCTTGTTGTATATACAGTCTATGTTGTATTCTTGTTGTATATACAGGTGTATATTGTAACCTTGTTGTATATACAGGTCTATGTTGTATTCTGTTTGTATATACAGGTGTATATTGTAACCTTGTTTAATATCCAAGTGTATATTGTATACTTTTTGTATATATAATCCTTCTTGTATATACAGATGTATATTTTATCCTTGCATATATAGGTGTTTATGACTATGTTGCATCCTTGTTGTATATACAAGTGTATATTGTATCCTTGTTGTATATACAAGTGTATATTGTATCCTTCTTGTATATACAGATGTATATTGTATCCTTGCATATATAGGTGTTTATGACTATGTTGTATCCTTGTTGTATATACAAGTGTATATTGTATCCTTATTGTATATACAAGTGTATATTGTATCCTTGTATATACATGTATATATTTCTTCATATAACTTTTACTTAAGTAGTGAAATCATTCGCATGTTTTAGTATGCATATACGTTTTATTTTAGTGCCAGTAAATCTTTTTTCTTTGGTATGGCAGTATTTCTATTAGACCGACTATCCTCTTTCTTAAATTTCTTCTTTTACTATTTGGTTATAGGTGTGAAAATATCAAATTTTCGCACAACAACAACTAACTAATAAAATCTTGTTAGATACAGGAAACTCTATCTATGTGGCCTACAGGAATTCAATGTTTTCTTTTCTTTCACACAACAACGTTGCTAAAGTCTTTCAAGAGAAATAAATTAATTAAATGGCTTAATTCAAAATGTACAATAAAGTATTTTCAATAGACAATCAGGGTTTTACATTGTCTATATATGTTCATTTACCATTATGTTTATGTGCCATTAAAGTCTTACTAATGTTTTTATTCTCCTCATAAAGCGAATAGAATTTTAATCTCGCGTGATTTTGCTTTCTGTTTGATATTCATTTCTATGAACAATATCATGAACTTTTGGAACAATACATGACTGATTTTTTTGCTGCTATTATTTGCCTAACATGTTGGTAAACATTGATTATATCATAAGCAAGTCCAATATTTGAAAGTATTAAGATCTGCCTTGAAATCTTTGATTTGCGTCGTGTTTTGTATACAACTTTAAATAGTGTAATTCACAAACTTTGATTCAGGGGTATAGTTTTTGTAAAATAATTTTAAAACAAAAAGACTTTCAATGATGTGGAAAAAAACATTTTGTACGATAAACCTACAAGGGACAACACTTTGTACAATAAACGTACAAAGGACAACATTTTTTTTACGATAAATGTAAAAACAACATTTTGTACCATAAACGTAAAAAGGACAACATTGGTAAAAACGGTTAAAAATGATTAAAGCAATTCACGAAGATCTGATTTATTAACTGTGATTTTGCTTAGAAAAAACAACAACAAAAGATTGTTTATTTATCAGGGAAGGAATTCATGTTTTTTTTCTTCTCATGTTGATGTGTTTGTTGATAATGCTATTACAGTTACAATAATAATAATAATTTAAAAAAAATTATTGTTATCAATATTACCAGTATAAAAGCACATTTCTTTGCACATAGAAACTGACTTTATAGAAGCAATTAGAAATATGGACAAAAATATAACCAGGCACATATGCAACCAATACAGAGCAAAGAAAAAGATAAGTCTTGAAAAATAACTTTAAAGAAAGAATGGAAACGCTTCTTGAGACTTTAAAAATGTCCAGAAGCACTTTGAATTTAAAAAATACCCCGCAGAAATAAATAATATACCGAGATAGACCAAAATTTCAACTGAACGAAAAAATTCATATTATACATGAATATCTGCAAGGAAAAATAACTGACAAACTGTAACATGCTACAAAAGTTTGAAGCCGGGAAAATCTGGTGGTATTGATGACCTTTCGAGTTATATGTAATACAACT
The DNA here is from genome assembly GCA_016746295.1 of Potamilus streckersoni. Lineage (NCBI taxonomy): Eukaryota > Metazoa > Mollusca > Bivalvia > Unionida > Unionidae > Potamilus > Potamilus streckersoni. The sequence continues at coordinate 712,134 of JAEAOA010002063.1, forward strand.
GGACATACAATGGTGCCTAATTTAATGTCTGATTTCAATAAATTATTTTCAGAAGTATTATACAGTGGTTGTTATAGCTCCTGTTCACAGTGTTATGTATATCAATATGTTTTTAATTTCCTGGTGCATGATTTTTATCTAATTTGTATAATTTTTATTCATGGTTGTAAATTGTACAGATTTTATTTTATTTAAATGTTGCATACTTGACCTAAGAACCGTAAAAACGTAGTAGTTACACATGATCTAGAAATATATGTTTACGTATGTGTTGACAGTTATTATAATAATCCTAAAAGTAAGACTTAATGGCGTCATGCTTCATTTCTCAGTAACTGATGGGGTAGAACGATTCTGGAATAATTCTGTAAGTTCCCATTGGCTGGGCTAGGTCATATGAATAGGCCAAAGCGACGCAAAATGAGCAGTGTTATTTTTTACGTGCGGTCTATTGCGAAATAAAGTCGCAATATACTTGTGCATACAAGGAGAGAACTAAGCAATCAGACTTATTCAAATTTTGGAGTCATTCACATTTTTTGTGTTCTTGTAAGTCTGCAGACGTGTTTTATGTTGTACCTACATATTATTCGAGGGAAAAACATTTGTTTGGACTGTTCAGTGGAAACAGAAAATGCTCTTTATTTGGACTATAATATTATTCTGGAACTGTTATTTATTTGAAGAAATTCTAGATAACACCATCTTCAGAACAACACGGTTCTTGGAGGACCATTAAATTTCTGGTTTTGAAATATGCAAGGAACTTTTCATTAATTTAGGACTTTGATATACCTTTATAATGATTAGTTTGGATTCACTTCATATAACTGTAGGTTCCTTTCACGTTTTCATTTATAACTTTGATCATTAAATGCATTTTTTTTTTCTTTTTTTTTAAATAGGTTTTGCTTTTTTTCTGCTATTTGATTTGTGACCATTTAGTCGTAGCAACAGAAAGGGTAATATAAATATGCCTGAAAATTAAATAGGAAATAGCCTTTTACCAGTCCTCAGCAAAACAAAATATTTATTTGTCTTAAAAGAAAGACTAGCTGAGTCAAAGGAAAACTATATTTTAGGTAAAAAAAAAAAAACCCAACAGGTTTTGGATGTGGATATTCCACTGTCGATAATATTCCCTAAAACACTGGAATGTAAACTTCTGAGGAAACAAAGCTTTAGAGTGCATGCTCTATATGTGAATTATGAAAATGCGTTTTGACCGTAATATTAAGAGCTTTCTTACTAATTAATAAATTAGCAAATTTAAAAAATCTTAGCAGTAAAATGCAAACGATACTGCAAGCTATGTATGCAAATGTCAAAGCTTCTATCAAAATGCCAGATGGTATGACATATACATTTACTTATCGGACTGAGGTTAGGTAAGGTTGTATTTTATTACCTACTTAATTTTCATTATTTTAAATAATTTAACGACATATATATCTGACCAGAATACTGATCTCATAATAGAATTTGCTTTGTTATTTGCACTGTTATATGCATATGACATGGTTGTCTTTGCCGAAATCAATATTCACCTTCAAAGAATTCTAAATAAAACTAAAAAAATCTGTTTTGAAAACTTAAGATAAACCTGGAAAAATAAACTGTAATCTTTGTTTAAAGGAGTTATTACATAAGCTATGCAAGTTGTTATAATGATATTGGCCTGATAAAGATGGTACCTTATTATAAGCATCTTGGTTGTGAATTTTCTTCTAGAATCTCATGGCATGTTTCAAAAATAGCTAGTAGTAAAAGCAGAAAAAAACAATCCATAGTTTGAAGACTAGACGTAATCAGTTCAATAAACTGTCTGTTCCAAATATTCTGTACTTAAATAGCACCAATTTTAATTAGGAATTCTAATTTTGGATATTTTACCAAGTGATTGACCATGAAGCTGTACATGTTGATTTTCTACAGATATTATTACACACCACATTCTATATGCTTTTAGCTATAATGAGTCAGGAAGAATGATAATGCAAACAATAAGATATTGCAAAGTTCTTAAATACTGGTTCAAATTAAACTAAAGAATCTACTATTTCCAAACAGTGTGATAGAAGTTTGGGTTAATCAAAAGGTGGGTGAGGAGAATCTCGTTTTCTGTATGTTTTAACAACGTTGTTAGGATATTTTCAGCAAGAACTAAGTGGGAGTGATTACACACTGCAATCAGAAATAGATACGATATAGATTGTTTAAAGGCTTCACACACTGTTTGCTTACTAGTATGTTCAGAAATGAAACCTTGCTTATAATGATAAATGTAGCAAAATTTTACAAATAACCGCTGTTGTTGAAAGACTGACAGTTTTGTACAGATATGTAAGATGAAGTCATTTTGCAGATAAATGCACCATATATGATAGTTTTTGAGATGCCTATTATTTCAAACATTCATTAAAATGCAAATCTCTTAAAAATTTTATATTATTATTGTTATTATTATTATTATCATCATTTTTATTATTATTATTATTATTATTATTATTATTATTATTATTATTATTATTTTATCATCATCATTATTTTTATTATTGTATTATTATTATTATATTATTATTATATCATTATATTATTATTATTATTATTATTATTATTATTATTATATTATCATTATATTATTATTATTATTATTATTATTATTATTATTATTATTATTATTATTATTATATTATCATTATTATTATTATTATTATTGTTATTATTATTATTATTATTATTATTATTATTATTATTATTATTATTATTATTATTATTATTATTATTATTATTATTATTATTATCATTATTATATTATTATTATTATTATTATTATTATATTTTAATTATATTATCATTATTATTATTATTATTATTTTATCATCATCATCATTATTTTTATTATTGTATTATTATTATATTATTATTATTATTATTATTATTATTATTATTATTATTATTATTATTTTATCATCATCATTATTTTTATTATTGTATTATTATTATTATATTATTATTATTATTATTATTATTATTATTATTATTATTATTATTATTATTATTATTATTATTATTATTATCATCATCATTATTATTATTATCTCTCTATTCTCACATTCTCTCTCGTTAAACATCAAAACACAAAATATCACCTATTTACAATATAATTTTCATTAGTTTCATCACAAAGAAGCCTCTATCGTGCACATGTGCATGAAATTTGTTCATGGAATGAATCAAGACAATGAACACTGTATTATCAATAATTAATTAACTCGGTTCTGAGAATGATTTCCTCTTCAAATTCTGAGAACAGTCAATCCCAATATTACTAACTCCACTCGATAGCGTTTGTGAAGATATGATAATAGCAAAATCCGTTTGAGACTGAAACATTACCGCATTTTTTAAATAGCATAATCCGTCCAGATTACAGATTATGTTCTATATTTGTATACAAATCAGAGCATCTGTTGAACATGGAGGGGAGTGCAAGGGGTTGGGGATAAGAGGGGTTGTGTCTGTATGTGAGGGGGGGGGTCAGTGGGTGAGTGGCTTTTAGCATCCCCAAGCCACATCAATATCAATACTTCAATACTTTTCATCGTTATCATAACATTAACCACAACACAACACAATATTGAAAACTCAACACAAATATTAATTTACAGACACATTATGCTATACAGACAGGAGAAAATTTTGGCGCCGTCTTACAAATGCAAGGATTAAATTAAATATCGCTATTACATGTTCATTCTGGTATATAATCCTTCACAGCTGATCAGTAATTTACAAGTACTTGATTATTTTCAAGACGATGATGAATCAAATGTTGTTGATGCAGTCTCGGATAGAATAATCTTGAAAAAGGATGTGGTGAATGCAGTGAGTAGATCAAGAAGTGAAAAAGATGGCGATATTATATAATATATTCAAATTTACTGGTCAAATCCTAAGTACAGATCATGCCAAATTATTAAAAATTTAATTGAATATTGATTGGAATCCCAGTCGGACTTCAGTTATTGTAATAATTCCAGTATGTAAGAAAGGCGTTTTCAATTACCCTGTAAATTACAAGAGTCTAAGCGTAGTAACGGTTCTTAGTAAGCTATTTACAGCGATTATCATAACAAGTTAAATGAATTTACAAATGGAAAGGATACTTGAATGAAGAACCAGTGGGTTTTAACTCTGGATATTTAATCATAGTGTACTTGGTTTCATTTTATACATGGATTTGCACGTCTTTAAGAAAATTCCGTTGTTGATTCCAAGTTATATAAAGTTTGGAAAGACTTTTGACAGAGTGGAAAGAAACCTTTATAAACTTAAAAACAACAAAATTAATTTGAAAAAATGTCAAAAATTATTAAAGTAATTTACAATCTTATGATTTGTTATGTTTCGATTGCTAGTAAATCAAAAACAAAGGAGTCTCTGAAAGAAGTAATTATTTTTTAAATCGCCTTTGTTATTGTTTCTAAAACAATTACCATTACAATGGCGGCAATAATAATAATAATAATAATAATAATAATAATAATAATAATAATAATAATAATAATAATAATAATAATAATAATAATAATAATAATAATATTATTATTATTATTATTATTATTATTATTATTATTATTATTATTATTATCATCATTTATATTATTATTATCTCCCCTTTCCTCCCCCATTTAAAAAATACATTTTATTTTAAAAAAAGCCTATAAATGATTATTCAATTATATCGTGCATGTATACTTAATATTATTCTAATAGAATTGATAAAAGAAAGAGGCAAGAAAGAAAGGACATAACATCCAGAAAAGATCAAAGCAACATTGCAACCCTTAAACTGTTTGATATATTTTGATCATTGGAATTTTACTGTGCGAATTATTTTAACTCAGTCTGACTAATATTTCAGACTGGAATTCTGTTTTAAGATTTTGTCAGCGATTTACTAAGTTACAAATTGCGAGTAAACCAAAGACAAAATAGTCACCATAAATGAAGATGATTTCGTGGAATGAATCAGGGAAGGAACGATTACTTGATCAATAATTAGTGAACTTAGTTCTGAGAATGATGTATATATACTACAGTTTCTGAGAATAGTAAATTCTAACTCAGTTTGATTCTAATCAGGAAAATTGTGATAAATGAATATATCTGGCATTTATGTAGCTTTTCCACCGGATGCAAAGTGTTAGGACGTAATAGGACAAGATTTATCACTTAAAACGAAATGACGAATTCTTTCATTTTGAATGATAAAGTTCTTCTTAGAAGTTAATTTTCAATACCTGAAGGTTCTTTTGTTGAATATGTAGAGAAGTAAAATATGGATACCCAAACCAGTTTTGAAGTAAGATGGGAAAGGTATTGGTACCAAAAGTCTGGCATTGGCCGTTCTAGATTTAGAAAGTGCAACTTAATGGTTGGACAACGAACAACGAATTCGAAAGTATTACATCTGGGATGTGTCGGAAAAATGTATTGTACCAATTATTAAGCTAACTCGTACTTGCATAGGACTTGAATTTTTCAATAATACATCGATCCCTCGTTTATAGATAAACAACATTGGCATTTTAAAATTTAAATTAAAGGAATTTTTACGTGTAGCAATTCAGTTTGGTGTATCTTGCAATGAAATATAAAATGGTTACAGATACGGCAATGTATAACTTCCAGACATTCTATAAACAGGTTCATACCAAGGAAATTAACAATAATATCTCGGAAAAATGCCTTCAGCTAATACATTCAGAATGACATGTCGTTTCGAATAAAGTTTCTTGGATACGGTTTCGCATCATCTGGACCATGGCCAAATGGAAGCAAAAATACAATGTACGAATGTTGTATTGCATATTGCAGCCAATCTTCATTGTAAGTACATTTGCCCAAAGTACCACATGTATTTCTGACGTTATATACAAAAATTAATTTATAAAATTGTACTCACACCGTCTGTGGATTCGTCATGACTTCCGCACTATTGTTTTCGTTTCCCGGTAGGATGATATTACTTACGATTACGTCAATTCACACATGATTAATCTATGTCCTTCGCAAGCTGCAGAACTACTGCAGTTCATTGCAAGTTGTGATACAGTGCTTTAAAGTATGTAATTATGCAAATCCCCAGGTAATACATAGCCCAGAACATTGCGCATGAAAGCAAGACTAAACTTGTCAATATCGACTGTCGTTTGCAAGCGGGTCAAATTAGAGGGCTTACGTATGAAAATTCGAGATATGACGAGAGCGAGTTTTGCGTCCATGATGGGTGGGGCCGACCTTTCGGCATGCACATTATTATGAAATAAGAAGAAAAAATATAAAACTTTGAAATTTGTCTATTTGATTTTTACTTTCACAAGATATTTGCAATTTTTAAATGAAGTAGAACTTGCATAACCATATATTCAAAATTTCTGTCATGTGACTTGATACGAATATAACAATGCGTTCGCATTTATATCCAAAATGAACCAAATGTAAGAAACACCCGGGCTTCTCCTAGTTCTTGTTCAAACAAAATTTTTCTTTTATAAAATTAAAAAGTGTTGTTCGCTCGTAGCCCCCTTACGGGCCTGGACCCTGGGTATATATCTCCAGTTGCTCCTCCACCCCACCCCCCACGGTCGGACCTGACTAAATGTTTACCAATTACAGGAAATATGATTTTATGATGCTTCTACTGTTTTAAAAAGTGCAACATACGTATTAGTGGATTTTTGTAACCTTCCTTTTAATGGCGATGTCACCTAAGTTCATTATTGCTATCAATGAACGAGCAAATACAATACAGTTGAAACAGACCGCGACTTAATTAGACCAGTTTCGGGTAATTCGTAGCATTTCATGCTTTAGCATACTTTGTCATTTGCGTATTGAACATGAAGTTCAAACTTAATTTACCCTAAATGTTTTGTAGAAAGTTGTGTAGAAAAAACGTCATACTTATAAAAGGAATTTATTCTGCAAGAAAGTGCTATCACATTTCACGATTCTTTGCATTTGCATACTTATGTTTTTAGCATGTCATTGTTGTGCGTTTTAATTCTAAAGGGAATATTGCGAATCTTTTTGTAAATCTATTGCATTGCATATTTATTTCTTTGAACATAAGATTTAAGCAATCAGTGGTGAAATTTTCAATGATCGATGACATAATACGTTGTAGAACACATCAAAGATTTTTTTTTAAATGGTTCTTATTTGTAACCTATGGTCACTTTATCGTGGTGTCTAGAAATCGGCCTGGAGCGAAAAAATTAACACTTCGCGTATACAGAAATTATTAAAATGTTTTTAAAATATTAATAAAAGACAAATTGTTTTGTTTGACCCGATAGTTACAATACCCCCAAAATAAATAAGCGTATGTTTAGATGTAGGACAGGAATATCAGGCTGATGCCAACATTTTTAACTACAACTAAATTGTGACACATACATGATTAAGATACCGAAAATCAAGAAGAGATTTGTCTTCAATTTTGCAATCAACTTTATTAATGTCCTCAGTTTGCAATCAACTTTAAATATGTCGTCAGTTTGTAGTCAGCTTTAAATATGTCCTCAGTTTTGCAATCAACTTTAAAATCTTGCAAAAACTAACGTGACGTTTTTCTTTTACAATCACTGAAACACTTAAATATTTTCAAAAAAATCGCAGTCATCATTTTTTGTATAAATTACAAAGGAAAATCATATCACTTATTTATTTTATTTGCAGCCATTCTGAAAAAGCTACACCAGTAACATAAACGAACACCAAGTACTTATTTCCAAAACATTTTGACATAATTATATGCGAGTAATAATTAAACAAATTTAGAAGAAACGAATAAACATGAACTTGCAAAATACTCTGTACCATAACAGCTTGATTTATGTTTATTTGAGTTTTCTTTGTAGACACATTGCAAATATGGACTATATTAAGGAAATTTTATATTGTTGAGGACATCTTTCTATATATTATTATTTAACTTTTAATGAATAATACATACATAAAAAATAATACACACATAAAAAATAACACATACATAATGGATGAAAAGTACATCTAAATTATGAATTCTGAGGTCGTCAGTGAGCATGATGAAATTACATACACTTCGTGAAGAACGTAGGAATAACAATAATAATAATAATAATAATAATAATAATAATAATAATAATAATAATAATAATAATAATAATAATAATTTTCTATTACTTTAGTATGGCAGGATCTATTATTATTATTATTATTATTATTATTATTATTATTATTATTATTATTATTATTATTATTATTGTTATTATTAATTATATTTTTTGTTCTTTTTCGTCTTCTTCTCTTCTTCTTCTTCCTATTATTATTATTATTATTATTATTATTATTATTATTATTATTATTATTATTATTATTATTACTGCAATAGTTTCTTACAATACACTGCCAAAAAGTTTTGAATGAAATTACATTTTTAGGGAACAAATATTTTACAAATTGTTTTTGTAGGAAATGTTTGTTAGGTCAGAGTGTCAGCGTTCAGTGCTAAAGAGCTAGCTGCTATTTTTGTATATAAAGTGCATATTTTGTTTCATGCATATTGTATTGTATTGTATATAAAGTGCATATTTTGTTTCATACATATTGTATTGTATATAAAGTGCATATTTTGTTTCATGCATATTGTATTGTATTGTATTGTATATAAAGTGCATATTTTGTTTCATACATATTGTATTGTATATAAAGTGCATATTTTGTTTTATGCATATTGTATTGTATTGTATATAAAGTGCATATTTTGTTTCATACATATTGTATTACATATAAAGTGCATATTTTGTTTTATGCATATTGTATTATATTGTATATAAAGTGCATATTTTGTTTCATACATATTGTATTACATATAAAGTGCATATTTTGTTTCATACATATTGTATTGTATATAAAGTGCATATTTTGTTTTATGCATATTGTATTGTATTGTATATAAAGTGCATATTTTGTTTCATACATATTGTATTGTATATAAAGTGCATATTTTGTTTTATGCATATTGTATTGTATATAAAGTGCATATTTTGTTTTATGCATATTGTATTGTATATAAAGTGCATATTTTGTTTCATACATATTGTATTGCATATAAAGTGCATATTTTGTTTCATACATATTGTATTGTATATAAAGTGCATATTTTGTTTATGCATATTGTATTGTATTGTATATAAAGTGCATATTTTGTTTCATACATATTGTATTACATATAAAGTGCATATTTTGTTTCATACATATTGTATTGCATATAAAGTGCATATTTTGTTTCATGCATATTGTATTGCATATAAAGTACATATTTTGTTTCATACATATTGTATTGCATATAAAGTGCATATTTTGTTTTATGCATATTGTATTGCATATAAAGTGCATATTTTGTTTCATGCATATTGTATTGTATTGTATATAAAGTGCATATTTTGTTTCATACATATTGTATTGTATATAAAGTGCATATTTTGTTTTATGCATATTGTATTGTATATAAAGTGCATATTTTGTTTCATACATATTGTATTGTATATAAAGTGCATATTTTGTTTTATGCATATTTTTTGTATTGTATATAAAGTACATATTTTGTTTCATACATATTGTATTGTATATAAAGTGCATATTTTGTTTCATACATATTTTATTGTAGTCATATTGCCCATTTAATGCTAAATAATGTATATATATTTTATTTTGTTAATAGTAAATATTACTTTAGTATGGCAGGATCTGTGTTAGACATTTGTCTGTCTACAAATTCCCCTTTCACTTTTTTCTGTAAAATCTTCTTCAGTTTAAAAATAACCAACAAATGAAGAGGAAAAAAATGTCCAAGACAAAGGATACTTCGTCGATGCGGCCATCATACATGCATTTCTTTTTAATATTTTTTTTTAACTTGACACCATGACTAAATCTCATTAAAGCGAAAGAAATGATAAAACTCTTAATCAAATTTTAAATAAAGCATTTTCGAGGGACATTTTTAAAACGCATGTTGCATCTGTGTATGTATGTACATATATATATATATATATATATATATATATATATATATATATATATATATATATATATATATATATATATATATATATATATATATATATATTCATTCTACTGTGCCATTCAAGTCTTACAATGTTTTCATTTTCAGCAAAAATTTTACAAGAGAAAAAGAATTCCAGCTTGTGTTCTGTCTCATATTTGTTTTTTTTTTTTTCTGAAAAGATCATAAAGTTTTGCAACTATTTGTTAAATATTATTTATTTAAGGTGTTGGTGAGCAGCTTACGGATAATAAATGTCACTAAATTCTTTGTGATAAGATTTTATCTTCAAATCTTTTCATTTTCAGCAAAAATATAGCAAGAGAAGAGGAATTTCCCCTTACTTTCTGTTTCATAATTGTTTTTCTGAAAATAGCATAAAATTTTGCAACAACTATTTTTATTTTGCTATTTTTTTATTTAACATGTTGAGGAGCAACCTTCCTATAGTAAATATGTCACTAAATTTTTAGTTATCAGATTTTTACCTCCACATCTTTAATTTTTGTTGTGTATTGTATACTTCATTCACGAGTTTTATTTAATAGGGTCTCTTCCAGGAATGTGTAGTTAGTAAAATCTGTCAGACTGGACCGTTTTAATTATCTCATTCTTAATAATTCACGCTTCCTTAATGATGCATTGAGGAGTATGCCATTTTATGTAAATTGGTACATTTCTTTAGCATGGAAGACGCTGTATTATACACATCATTTATCATAATAAAACAGTTTATTGGAAGAGATTCAAACCATCATTTGTGAAATCTAGTCGTTAAGGTATGTTTTTGAAGGTATGCACTTCTTTTCCAACTTTATTAGTGTGTAGGTATTCCTGCTTATGTTTCTCTTATTCGAAGGATGAAGACAAAATTCCTTTTATTTTAAAACACTCGGTTCAAAATTGTAAATGGGGGAGGGTCATGTAGAAACAGGGATGAAAAACATGTCATAATAAAGGCCGATATGGGACAAAATATTAGATTTGTGAAGAGCAGACTGGTTCAAAATGTAACTCCAAGAGCACAAAATAGAAATGACGAATTTCATGCTAGTAAAGGGCACTTAATAATAATGGCAGACTAAATGTTTTCCTTTGTACATAATTCGTAATTATTCATTGAAAACTTTTGCCTTCATAAACTGACATTAATAATGGTCTTTAAAAAAGTGAGGGTCCTGTAGGGTCGATATATTCTAATATATTAACTCAGACACAATATTTTAATTTTCAACAATCTTACCCAAAATAATTAGACAATTATACAAACTCGAGATGTGAATTCATACTCCTTGTATGTCTTGTACGGTTTCGCTTATGTGAAGAGTCATAAGTGTGGTTTCTAGGTTGTGTGTTACTATTGATTTGGTTTAATTATATATTTAGTCAATTTGGTATCTTTAGTGTAAGAACTGCACTCTGTCTGAGACATGTCTGAGACATCTTCTAAGTACAATTATAATATATAATAAAAATACAAACAATACTATCATACAGGTTAGAGAAATTAAATTTGTACTCTAGTTTTGAAACCAGGTCCGAGAGTAAATGGCACCCATCGCCTTGCCTGCACGCACAAGCCCATATGCCGTCACGACTAAGCACACATCACCAAATAAATGATCGCACTGAGTCGGTGTTATATAAGCTTATGCGTAGCTGACACACTCGCATGACTACCTAATAAATAATTCTCATTCATATATATATATATATATATATATATATATATATATATATATATATATATATATATATATATATATATATATATAATATAATATAATATAATATAATATAATATAATATAATATAATATAATATAATATAATATAATATAATGTCATAGACTCTGGATTAATCAGCTGTGTACCATAATGGGGTTGGGGTGGATATTTACTACTGCATGTGAAATCTCCATATGTTTTCAGATATTTTTCTTTTAAGATATTAGTGTTACACGTTAGCTCATTGGACCTTGGGTAGTGCAGGAGCGTGTAGTTGTGGCGAATTAGTTACTCTGTGATTATATGAATTTTAACGTATAGCATCTCCCTATTTCCGATAATTCGCCACTTCACAGGCATGTTCTCAGACTTCATGCGGTCCATGGAGTCAAATTATATTGAAGTGCTAGTTGGTTAGTCCCATATTTATTATATCTGTATGAAATCTCTGTCAATAAGTCTTAGATATTACGATGTTCATCATTATATTACATTTCGCTTGTCAAGGTTTGACATTTTACATTCAGCACCATTTCTTGTACAAATTACATGCCTGTATTACCCTCATTTGATACCAAATGTGTTTTCTCCATTATGTAGTTGCTTGACGTGAGCACGATGACCCGTGTATTAAATATAAAGTTTCAGGTTGTTCGTGTTTCGCGGTAAACAAACTTTTTATCGCTCAAGTCAAGTTCGTATGGACGCCATGTTTGTTTGTTTGTGACCCATGACCTCGATGGTTCGATATTACAGGTATGTGATTCACATATATTTACACTCATATTAAGTCACAGTGAACGTATTGCGGAAAGTGATATCTGATATATGCAGACTTTATATAAAAACTGTTCAAATTAATGAGTAATGCAATTTGTTTTGTGCATAGTTGCAATCTTCGTAGCAGTCGCAATTCTTGTATAGCACCATTATACCCTGTCATTGGTTTGCCACGGTTTATCCTGTTTAGAACTGTTATTCTGCTACTGAAAACTATATAGACAAATTAGAATACAGAGCTTTTATCCCTTTGTGTTGTATATAGTAAGAAATAAGATGTGAGAATATTTTATATATTGAAATATATCGAACCATATTCATATATAGTTGATATTGCAAGAAATGTGCTAGACTGAGGTTTGCCAGTTTGCCACATCTGATTGGTTGGCGGACTCGGTCTGCCAATTCTGATTGGTTCAGCACTGTCACGTGGTTAAAAACCGAAGGCTATATATATTGGAGTGGATAACAGTACTTGTCAGATAACAGCCGAGCGCGGTCAAATTCAAAACCAGAAGTAACATCTGTGATGTAGAAAACACCTTTTTAGGTAATGACATACTGGGTATATAACTTGCTATAATAATAATAATAATAATAATAATAATAATAATAATAATAATAATAATAATAATAATAATAATAATAATAATATACTGACAAAGTAATAATAATATTCTGAATTATTTGGACATTGTTTAGGTGAAAAGCTAGTAAAATAAGCAATACTTTGGACATTTGAAAATCCGTGTTTTTAGCAATATACAGAGGAAGCATTTTTGAAAATTACGTAGGGAATGTTCAAGTAAATTACTCTTCCAAACTGTGCAGTTATCTCCCACCACACTGATAACCTGTGTTAAACGAATACAGAGCAAATCTCCAACTCTCGTCTGTTAGGGTCGCTCTATGATTTCCAATCATTATTTTATTTATTTAACATGAAACAGACTATTATGTCCTGAGACATTTTATTGAAATGATCCAGGAAAAAGACATCAAAGATAAACGTCAGTATCTAATTCTTACAAGAGTGCAAGCAACGAGTGTTTCCTTGTAGGAGTATATTTGTTTTATTCCTAATAATATTTCATACTGGTGAAAGCTTTCCAATTTCTCAGTTGTGTTACCCTCATTAAACATTTTTGTTGAGTTTATTGTTGAGAAAAACTTCTTCAAAGAACCCTCTCTAGCAGACAGGAAGTCGAGGTGCTTACAATATATATATATATATATATATATATATATATATATATATATATATATATATATATATATATATATATATATATATATATATATATATATATACAGTCGTTCCAGATTCCTATGAAAGAAATCAAGGTATATAGGATTTTTGTATAACAAAGAATTATAAATATATACCAGACTGAACAGACAGTGCTATCCCTGGATTCTGTAGTAAAATCTTGATAATAGTGGGCAGAAATAATAGTTTAATACAAACAATACTATCATGCAAGTTAGAGAAATTAAATTCGAACTCTACCGAGTTTTGAACCCAGGTCCGCGAGTAAATGGCACCCAACGTTTTGCCTGCACGCACCAGCCCATATACCATCACGACTAAGCACGCATCACCAAATAAATGATATACTTCTCTCTCAAACACTTAAAAATATAACAACTCTCTTTCTTTCTTTCTATGAAAAATATGACTCTCTCTCTCTCTCTCTCTCTCTCTATATATATATATATATATATATATATATATATATATATATATATATATATATATATATATATATATATATATATATATATAGTGGTTGACTTTATAATCTTCCATAAACTCTTTTAAAAGGATAGCTGTTATTATGACTTCAGTTAGGCGTCCTAGTTTGAATTTAGACCCTTTTAAGATGCTACGAAAGAAAAGATCCCACTCTCAGAGCTTCAAAACAAAACAAAAACAAAACAGAAGTTGACCCAGTATCACTAGAGTTTTGCATATGAGCAGAAAAATAAATATAATCATCAAAAGTATTATAATTCATATATACCCAGCATGATGTTATTGAACAATCCGTATTTTCAAAACTGAACCAGAACACTCTACTTCACCATCGTCGCTAAGTAAATTGCATCTGCTGTATTATTTTTTTTTATATTACCAGCTTGGTGAACACATAGTTACGTTAAGAGTCCAATAAAATTGTTCCAAATAGTATTACTATTGTTTATTTTGATGACTTACCTAACTCACACATATATGTGTAATATGAATTCTTCGCATAAGTATGTCAACATGTGTTTTATAAAATATGAAATTGCTGGTGCTTATTAGAGCCTATCATACTATATATAATCTAACAAATGTTTGTCTTTTCCAGGAGGCCAAAGCAAAACACTTACAGTCTCTTGAAAAGTCTCTTGAAGAAAAACTGATCGTTGTTTTCACTCAATTCCTTCTTGTCACTGTTCAAATATGTCCTCTTTTCCTGTACATGCTTTATATTTTTACTTTTGTTGTAGTTGAACAAATATTTCTTCTTTCTGACTTTGCTAAAAAAAAAAACTTTTTATTCTGAATTTTTCCTTTTGTTTTCTTCTGAAATCTCCATACACTGGGTTTGGAAGACGATAATATAGCTGGCAGAATATCTTGCGAAGATGATTAAAAATTGCATAAAACCAAACTGAAGTCATTTTCTTTTCTGGAAGAATACATGCTACTGCAGTAACAGTTGTCTATCACTTCGAGTAGAAAACGTATCAACTTCAGCCGTGCCATAATATATCATCCCCATTTTAGCTATTGATATTTTTCTCTTGAGCGGTACACTCGTGCATATAGAAAGGAACGGAAAGTGATATCCCTGGATTTTCCAGGAGAATGCTTGATAATACTGGGCAGAATTAATATCTAATGCAAATAATACTATCATACATGCAATGGATTCACTATATGGTGCGGACCGCAATAGGTGACACATCAGAGGGAATTATACCAAAATGAGTGTCTATACAATTTCTGAATTTTTGTGCAGGAAGGAGGTCCATGGGGTGACAGCATGAGTTACCGGACTGGGTGACACCAACACTAGTGAACCCACTGCATACATGTTAGAAGATTGTCAATTCGTTTACCCGTGGACCTGGAATCGAATCTCCGAAGAACACGAATAATAAATGTCTATCTTTAACATGTTATTTGTCTTCTTCAAACTTTTTCTTGCTCTACGATATTATTTGATCTCATTGGCTTCACATTATTTTATCAACTTTTAAAGCCCGTAGCACAAAGCTTCGTAATGACTGAAAGAAGTATTACGATTTCCGGAAAGGGTTACTTTTCTTTCTCATGAATTGTAAGTCGGCATGTATTACGGTATAGTATTGTACGAGGAATCCCTCATTTGTACAGTACAGTACATCTCTCTGTCTCTCTGTCTCTCTGTCTCTCTCTCTCTCTCTCTCTCTCTGTACATTTACGTTCCAAATACCCAGCCGCTTATCAAGATTTATTCTACTTGAAGTTAAAGTGCCCAGAGATAAGTATCGATAAACTTTAATTTGGTCCAACCTTAGGAAAATGTATACATGTTTGAAATAACAATATCGTGTACACGGTTTGCTAAAGTAAACAAGTACGCACCCACTTTGCTCTTCCATGAAAAGTGTGTCATGAATACAGTCTACTAAAAACAGTATTTGATTGTATTCTAACAAGTTTACTCTCTTATTTGCCTCGTTTAATATGCGTATTCATGCTGAAAATTAATCGGATGTTAAACATCTAAATCGGAGGTTAAATACACACAAATAAACATTATATATATATATATATATATATATATATATATATATATATATATATATATATATATATATATATATATATATATAAATATAATGAATTCACTGATCTGCAACCAACGCCAAGGGATTTATGGTCACGATTGAGACATTTGCCCTACACTTACAAGGAGAACAGACTATATAAAAATATAAATATGTATTTTTTTATTTTAAAAAAAATTAATTTCATCCAGTTATGGTTTTTTAGGATTTATCAGGGATAGCATATAACTGAAATGTTTCAGATACTCAGCAGTTATAGAGTTCAATAGAAGAAATATTTCTAGCGGATTCCTACATATTCTTTTTTTCCCCCTAGAACACCATTCCCTTCGTTATACTCTTGCGGAGATTTTTATGGAGAAGTTATTGCTTTAGTTTAAATATAGTCCTTGGAAGTATAAAAATTTAGACGGTGAAAATCTGTCAGGCAATGTGAACAGAGAAAACTATCGTCCATATATGGGCAGTTGCTACTCCTCGCCAGGCCGTCGTCCACAAAATGGCCAATGTCAACAAAGCATTTCACTACGAACGGGTGATAATTGATAGTTGATGGCACCTGGAGACCTTAGATGTGTCTGACGACGGCTCGGCTCATTACGCTGGGCCCCGGCTAAAAGGCAGACTAGCTGTAATTTCTGCACGTGGTTTTTATTTAACTCTAACGCGGTAAAATAGTCGATATTACAGTAAAGAATAAATAGATTAATAATAATTGGTTTCCGATAGTCTAAGAAAAATAGTACGAATGTATCCATATGACATTAGATACATTAGGTCAATTACTGGCTTCGTTATTCAATGACCGTGGGATTTGAGAAACATTTCTCTCACTCGGTTATTACAACTGAGAGTACGGTACTGCAAGCAAGTCATTATTAGTATATATGGTATTAACTGGAGATTTTTGTCTTTACAGAAGTTAATGTCGCCACTAAACTTCACATTGTGAAATTCAAAGCAATTTGTGATACCTACTGCACAGGTAATATTTGGCAACGTCTGTTGCGCTAATTGCCTCGATGGACTACCTACTTACGCAACATTTCTTTTAATAATGAAAACGAAATCCATTAAGAATTGCTAATATTGTTACGTACTCACTCAATCAAGAATTATTGGAAATACACAATACCATAGGTAACTTTTGATACGTTACTGTGTCTAAAAAGTACGCATCTTTATAGAAACAATGGTCGACACAGAAAGTACATGGCGTTCCATGGATGTACTCATTACCAGAGTTTCTTATGGAACCATTTACCATTTGTAATTGACTGTGAGATATTAAATAAATTGACCTTTACATTTGACTTTGGACCGAGCCTGTGTCCTAGTGGTTTGAACGTTCGCCTCAGATGCTGGAGGTCCAGGGTTCGAACCTCGGCCGATTTATACCAAAGATTTATAAAAATGGTACTAACAGCTGCCTCGCTAGGTGCCCAACACAGAAAGGGTAGTGATAGGACTGGTCGGCCTGGTGTCGGAATAATGTAGCTGAGTGGGACATCATGTTACATGTCTGTGGCACGATGCCCACGTACTCATCACTATAAACTGCCAAGAGATAGTTTCCTAAATTGTTTCTTAAAGTGTATGCCCTTAAGTTTCCCAGGCCAATCAGAAATAACTGTTCCTAACATTTACACTCCAAATCGAGTGTCTGTCGTCGATTTCACTGGCTAAATTAATGCACAATTGGCTTCCTTTGAAAAATCGATTATTTGACGTGTGCCCCTTTTGAACTACGTCGGGACAGAATATAATTACGCGTACTCCCTGTATCAAAAAAATGACCGGGTCAGATTCAACTGAAGAGTATCGTTGTCCTTTCATGTTTAGTAATGAAATAAAGAGATAAACATTGAACTTTCTCCAGACCTTTCTGCTTCGACTATGTTAGCTTAGAAGCGCAATTTATTTAACCATGGGTTTCAACAAGTTTCGAAATTTGACACATCACAAAAGTATACTTTTCAATAACTCCCTGCACATTACTGATGTGACTATTCTAACTTCAGAGATTAAAACTGAATGGCGAGGATCTTTAAGCGGGGCTCTCAATATATACAGTGAGAGAATATGTACCATAATCAAATCATATTTTGAATCAACATGTAAAGCTCAAATCTTTTCAATGAGAAACCAGAAGATAAGATGTTCTGCGTCGCTGAAAGTAGTATCAGCACCAGTTCACGCTGGAAAATCGAAGAAGACATGAGTGATCCTGGACTAACACGATCTACTGTCACTGCAAGATCTCGATAGTTAAAACCAGCCAAGAAAGGAAAGGAAGCCGTTCAGTACCCGATGAGATTATTTATACATTCGACCCACCCAGATAAAGACTTCAGAAAGTTGCAATGATGGTTCATACTTACACGGTGAAATTTAAAGAGTTCGTCTCATATTCTAAACGAGAAAGCAACTGCATTCATTGCCGATTTATTAGAGTCGATGTTAGAGGAATTGAAACGGCATCGCAAAGCTTAAAATTGCGATCACTTGAGACTATATATTACTCGCGAAAGATTTAAGTCTTATGTGTGGATCGAGTTTAGAACAAATTAACGTCTTCCGAAATCTTGGAAAAACTCAACACGTCCAGCAGTAAAAGTACGAATTTGACATGACAGATGGAAATGACACGCTTCACATGACAAACTTTTCACCTTCAAGAGGTAACGGAGAATTTAAAGACGTTCAGTCGGTGGAAGAACTTCGCACAACCCTCAAAATATCGTCAAGATTAACAATGACAAAGATCAAATATGTTTAGCCTGTGCCATTGTCGTGGCTCGAACTCACGCAGCAAGCATGTATTTTTAGAAAAGCGCGCACAAGTGTGTGCGTTATGTGTGTGTTTGTGTGTGTGTGATTTGGATTTTGACATGAGAGATAAAAATGTCACGCTTCACATCATAAACTTTTCACCTTGAAGAGGTAACGGAAAACTTAAAGACGTTTAATCAGTGGAAGAACTTCGCACAACTCTCAAAATATCGTTCAAATCAACAATGACAAAGATCAAATGTATTTAGCCCGTGCCATCGTTGTGGTTCGAACTCAGAAAAACGCACACACGTGTGTGTGTGTGTGTGTGTGTGTGTGTGATTTGGATGTTTAATGTTGCTTTAACAATTTTCAGTTATATCGCTATGATGTCTGCAGTGTAGCAGTTTATAGTGATGTCTAATACTGGGCATCATGCTGCAGACATGTAGCATCATATCCGACCCAGCCACATTATCCTGACACTAGGCCGACTAGTCATATCATTAACCTCTTAATGCTGAGCGTATAGCGAGGCAGCTGTATGTACCATTCTTATAAGTCTTTGGTATGACTCGGCTGGGGTTCGGATCCGTGACCTTCCGCATCTGAGACGGACGCTCTAATCACTAGGCCACCAGAGTTATTTCAGAAAAGCGAGCGTGTGTAGAGTTCGCGAAATGCAGGACTTTAAAGACGTATATGCTCTTCGTTATACATTGTAAGTGCACCATCGAATCGTTCGTGGAGTTTACCTATTTAGAAGACCAGATTTCCCATGTGGAAAATATATACACGTTTATCGTAGCCAATACCATTTTTATCGTATTACAATTATCACAAGATTTCTCTGATACGGTTACTACTACGACAAATTTGACCAAGATTTTAACAGTCGAGAGCGTCATACTGATTTTTCAGAGATCTGATGAATGTTTAGCTTTCAGACCTTGCATTTCCGAAGAAAAAATTCATTTTTTTACGTGCAAGCAAACATTTTTCAGACAAGCCCGTTAAAAACAACATCCCAAGAAACAACTTTTAAAACATAAAAGTGCCTACGTATTGAGAGTGTACCACACGTGGGAACAGCTTGTACCACTATAGTACTTCACAAAATCCTGAACGAGTGATATGAAGACTCGAATGACCATTCCTTTGCAAATAAAACGCATCAAATAGCTTTTACAGCAGAGCACCGGAACTTCCCGTTCATCGACTTACTCAACAGATGTTTTCAATGAGAACATTCACTCATGATCCATCATTAGATGTGAAAAGAATGAAGATCTTTGAAACTTTATCACCTTTTGAATCTTAGTTTGCATACATCCTATTCGAATTCACTAGTGCTTGCTAAAGATGAATTTCTTTATCGAAAATTTAAAGTTGAAGCCTACGTCAACAACACGGACAACAGTCCCTACCCAAAAGGATATACTTTTTATTTTCCCAATGACTATCGTGTGGAAACCTTTGATTGTTGAAGATTTCCTTTTATGGAAGACGTAATCATCGACTTAATCATCCACTAAATTTAATAATGCCAGATTATAAGGATCAGGTTCCATTATGTCTGACATGACGTTCTTCATCAACGCAGTCTTGGATTCCCCTTAGAACAGGTACAATATTTTGAACCTGATTTCTCGAGAAACGATGAAAAAAAAATGAAAAGTGGTTTTGCGAACATCACAATCTCAATATAAATTTTCTTTATCCCCGAAATCTAGTGTGCATTGATTGCAAAATGACGCTACTCATCACTTATGTCTAGTCTTATCAAATCACATTGTCAACCATGTAAATACATTCATGTTAATGTTTGGTTGATGCTGGAAAGGAAGGGACAAACACTAATCGTATAAGATTTTAAAATTGTGAAAAACACTATTTTAGTAACACTGAACATGTCTTGGTGGGAATAGAAAACTTTTTAAGAAATGAAATCAACAGGGAAAAGATTGGAAAGGAAAATCTGAAAGCTAAGGAACAACAGCTGCAGCAACATCATGAGTAGAAAAGGAGGAGTAGAAAATGGAGACCGATGGGCCTGATTAAGCTTTCTGTCTCTTGCAAAATAAAACGGCTCTGCTGCATTGAGGTCAATAATTAAATCTAATCGTCTTGGATATCAACGATTAGATCAATTATCCATGGCAACCACACGCCATTTTTAGGGCATCCTATATCTTTTAGAGAAAATGTGACTTAAATTTAAGACAGAAATAGAAACAGTCTTGCCAGTTCTCATGACCAGGTAACATGTAAAAGAGACAAAAATGACTCGCCAGCAGTGCTCGTTTGGAAAATTCCGCTAAGATGATGTCGTGTTCCAGATAACAGCGCTTCTCGGGGCAGATGAGGGAGTACTGACCTACTGACCATCAAGAGAGGGCAATTATCTCCTTGCGAACGGGGAAAGAACTCGTTCACATAAAATTAGGAAAGTCTGTGCTAAGGAGGCGGTGTGTTTGTGTGTGTGTGTGTGTGTGTGTGTGTGTGTGTGTGTGTGTGTGTGTGTACTAATAAAGTAGAGGAGAGAGGAACTCTCAAACAAAAGTATAGTAGAAGCTTGTGTCTGGTTTGAGGAAGCCAGATGGAATGGCAAGTGTGCATAATGCATAGATAGGTCATGGCCTTTCAATAACCACCAAAATCCCTTTCCATAACCACCAAATGGCCTTTTCATAACCACCAAAAGCCCTTTCCATAAGCACCAAATGGCCTTTCCATAACCACCAAAAGCCCTTTTCATAACCACCAAATGGCCTTTCCATAACCATCAAAAGCCCTTTCCATAACCACCAAAAATTGTTCGAAAAGAGAGAAACTACTAAAAATCATTGCCACTATATGTGTTGTATATTTGTTTGTTTAGTTGGAATGCTTTACACATTTTATTTAAACTTGTCAATATCTAACATGAACCGGTACATCCTTTCTTAAAATTTGTATTGCAAATATAAACATTGCTTTCCTTCGCTTGGTTCCCTTTACAACCAACTAAAATTTGTATTGCGAATATAAACATTGCTTCCCTTTGCTTTGGCATAGTGTGATAATATGTGCGAATGCAAGAATAAACATCTATTGCTCACTACACACAGCTTGTTGATAATATTGTGCGGGATACTGGACAGTAGATCACAAAGTGTTAGATATTTGGCCAGTATTTCACATTTAACTTCCCGTATAACCCTACACATTTTTCAAAATGAAAGCATAATGGTAAATTCCCGTTGGGGTCCCGATAGGCCCACATTGTAAACCTACAGCGTAATGTTAAATTCATTTGAGCCTCAATCTCCACACATCAACACAATAATCACAATTTTTGCAATGATATAGTAGACACTTTCCCGCTGATGATCTATCGACAGCTGTCAGTTTATCACTGCTTATCCCGGTAGACCCGGAATCAAATTAGACATCAGTCAACAGCTGACAATTCTTAGGCAACAGTATTTTTCCTGTTTTTTGTTCGATTCCATACTGACAAAATCACACTCACTATCTGGAGATGACAAAAACTCCTAAGCATGAGATTTTCTTTCGATTAATCACAAAAAAATTACATTTGAAAGAAGTGTTTCTGATTGGCTGATACTGAAACTCAAAATCTGAGTTTACTATGTTCTATGGGTTGTTTTCACAGACGTCACGATTGTGTACGCAAATACCCACAATGCAAAGTGCGCGTACCTTGCGCCGCCATATTGAGTCTCTAACAAACCTTTATCGATATGGGCTATCACGCACATTCAAGATAAAATCTGATTTAATTATCGCTAAAGGATGTTTAGTTAATCGAAATGATACATAGATTATACATGAGATTATGTGCCTCCATAGCATGAAAATAAAAATGCAACTAAAGTTCTATGGTTTATATCGAAAGACAGGAAAGAGAAGTTGAACCGTATTCGATAATATTGCTATGAAATATAACTACAGGCTTTTTTATATATAAGCAGACAATATCGACTTTCTTAAACAAAAAATATTTGGTATGTTGTCCCTGAGCTTGTCACCTTGAAAGAGCATTTCTGAACAATTATCTTCGGGATACAATACCATTTACGGAAATAAAAGTTCGAATTGTGTGTATTGTGCCAGAACTTTAATGAATAAATACGTTTCGCGAAAACGTGCTTGTGCCAAAGTCAGCTGAAATTATTTTTTTTAGTCAGTACGGTCAAATATTGTATTTGTGGTGGTTATGATGGTCGTAGAATGATACTGAACGGAAGCGATAACCGTTCAAAGAAGTTTTATCTTCAGTGTATTAAAACGAAACATTTGCCTAACGGAACATGACTTTGTACAGAACGTCAAAACCGATTATTCTTAAAATGCTTTAAGAAATATGAAATTATATATTAACTATTGTTTTTTTAAGCTTGAACTATAACTAAATGATTGATATGAGCCCATGTAAATTGGGAATCATTGCATGTTTCTACACGTTTGTGTATCGATTTTTTTTTTATGCGTCTGTTTACGAAAGAATAACAAAGATGGTTAAAATGTTAATGTTTTACTTGAAGAAAAAGGGGAACGTCAAGCATCTGGTCTCGTGCGGTTGACATGCAGAACAGGATGTGATGTATAAGTATATCCTTAAGCACAATATGAGACTTGCCTTGATAATTATATTGGAAGAACAAAGTAGTACTGGTTTGAGACTCAATATGGCGGATATGGAAAAACACACGTTTTGTGACGTCACGTGAAAACAACGGATAGGCTTGGATATTACATCATCATATACACAAAACTTGTATCGTTCTCCAGGTTTGCAAAGTCTCACGTGATTCAACACTGTTGTTCAACTATGCAAGCTAATTTCCCCCAACCCCCAATAAAATCTTTCAATGAAGCTAAATTGCTAGTAAGCAAGCTAAATAGTCGATAAGTTAGTTATATAAAGTTGAGATAATGGAAGTACATACTATGCTAATGTGAAACCGGGACATAGCATTCTTCCATTCTGCCGGTATAGTCAGGTCCGCCCCTAGGGAAAGGAGAAAGAGGCAACCGCCTTGGGCCCCACGCTTCTCCGCAAAATAATTTGTTTGTTTGGGGCCCTGCGCTCATCGCTTGCTGCCTTGGGTCCCGCATGCTGCCTTGGGCCCCGCAGATCCTAGGGCCGGGCCTGGTTATAGTGACTCGTCTATGTTAATAATTCTATAATGCAATAAAATGTGTAAAGCATTCCACTGTGTGTAATCAATGCTATTGTGTACGTCTTACATAAAGTCATAAAGTGTATCATAACAACGATCGCCTCTTCCGCCAACCTGACAAAGACTGATTGACGTCAATAGAGTGATTTTTATCAAGAGATGTGATGAAATATGTCCTTAATGAAAGCGATTAATGTGCCTTCCCTAAAAGGATTGTACTGTGTGTTACCATGGTATAGTATAGCGAATGTGCATAGCTTATTTTCGGGTTAGTGTGGTGTTCGATTATTACACGGGTACATACGGCCACGTGTACTTCTTGCACTTTGAATACATTACACATTCATACAGGTACTTCTGAAAATGCTCAAGTTTTCAAGGAATACTCTCTGACAGAGGTTGTCTGAAATGAACCTTTTTATTAAAATGAAATCTGACATGCGTTTTTAGGAAAATGACAAGTTTCTTTTAAAAAAAAAGTACATTCGAAATAAATGTTGATTTTGAAACTGGATTACACTGTTCAAGAAACAAGAAGCTAACATTAAGAACCCGTTTCTCATTAATGATTACGTGGTTTTATCTGAATTGGACTCTTTAACACAATACTCTCTCTCTCTCTCTCTCTCTCTCTCTCTCTCTCTCTCTCTCTCTCTCTCTCTCTCTCTCTCTCTCTCTCTCTCTATATATATATATATATATATATATATATATATATATATATATATATATATATATATATATATATATATATATATATATATATATATATATATATAAAAGATCAGTAAAACCCGTCTGTACATACCATCTCATTTAAGGATGGCAAATTATGAACTAGGACAAGACAAATTGTCATACTATCAATTTAGAACATTTTAGTTATGATTAATAATAGTCTGAACAAAACAGTCCCTGGACTGTTCACTGCCTAAAATTTTTACTGTATTTCTAGAAATCTTACTGTTTCCATCTAAGTACTGATGTCGATTATCTATCTATACTAGACTGAGCAAAGAGCAATTTATTTTGCTGATGATTTTAATGACACTTTTAACATAGTTTTGGCAATCCTGCTGATAAAATGGGAGCTAAATGCTAATGACATAATTATCCAATTATGGATGCATGTCCAATTAGAAACAGTTTTTACAATGGCAATAAATGGTGCATATTCCATTTATTTACGGTGGGAAGTTAGATTGAGATTAATCCAATAGTCAACAAGTAGTTCATATATGCAATTTTTAGCGTCATTGTAATATGTATTGTATTCTTTTATAACACCCACCCAACTGTGAACAGCACAGAGCTGGATCTGACGTCATACAATGCACATTAAGATCAGGGTCTATGCTATTTGGGTCAAATTATGATTTTAGATAAACAGCATTTATACTGAACTGTTGGCCCCAAAATATGTTTAGATCCAGGTCTGTGAAGTATGCAATTTTGGTGCAGAATACTTTAATTAATACGGTTCAAATATTCATTTTTTCTTTTTTTTTTTACACATCCTTTGAAGGGATAAAGCATTCAGATGCCTCCCAAAAAAAGCGTTCCTGTACCTTGTCAGCGCTGAATAAATGACTTAATTATCCATTAAATGTCATGAAATATGTTGACCTTATCATTGGATCCCTAGCATGCAAGTTGTATTGGGGCCCTTATTAATGGGTCCCTAGTATGCAAGTTGTATTGGAGCCTTATTAATGTGTCCTAGCATGCAAGTTGTATTGGGGCCTTATTAATAGGCTCTTGCATCCAAGTTGTATTGGGGCATCATTAATGGGCCCCTAACATAGAAGTTGTATTGGGGCCTTATTAATAGGCTCTTGCATGCAAGTTGTATTGGGGCCTTATTAATAGGCTCTTGCATGCAAGTTGTATTGGGGCCTTATTAATAGGCTCTTGCATCCAAGTTGTATTGGGGCATCATTAATGGGCCCCTAACATAGAAGTTGTATTGGGGACTTATTAATGGGCCCATAGCATACAAGTTGAATTGGGGCCTTATTAATAGGCTCTTGCATGCAAGTTGTATTGGGGCATCATTAATGGGTCCCTAGTATGCAAGTTGTATTGGGGCCTTATTAATGGGCCCATAGCATACAAGTTGAATTGGGGCCTTATTAATAGGCTCTTGCATGCAAGTTGTATTGGGGTATCATTAATGGGCCCCTAACATAGAAGTTGTATTGGGGCCTTATTAATGGGCCCATAGCATGCAAGTTGTATTGGGGCCTTATTAATAGGCCCCTAGCATGCACGTTGTAATAGGGCTTTATCAATGAGGCCTTTGCATGCAAGTTTTATTGGGCCGTTATCAATGAGCCCCAAGCATGCAAGTTGTATTAGGGCCTTATTAATGGGCCCATAGCATGCAAGTTGTATTGGGCCTTATTAATGGGCCCTTAGCATGCAAGTTGTTTTGGGGCCTTATTAATGGGTCCCTAGCATGCAAGGTTGTATTGGATCCTTTTTAATGGGCCCTAGCATGCAATTTGTATTGGGGCCTTATTAATGGGCCCCTAGCATGTAAGTTGTATTGGGTCTTATTAATAGGCCCCTAGCATGTAAGTTGTATTGGGGCCTTATTAATAGGCCCTTAGCATGCAAGGTGTATTGGGGCCTTATTAATGGGTCCCTAGCATGTAACTTGTATTGGGACCTTATCAATGAGCCCCTAGCATGCAAGTTGTATTGGGGCCTTATTAATGGGTCCCTAGCATGCAAGTTGTATTGGGTCCTTATTAATGGGCCCCTAGCATGCAATTTGTATTGGGGCCTTATTAATGGGCCCCTAGCATGTAAGTTGTATTGGGTCTTATTAATAGGCCCCAATACAAATTGCATGCTAGGGGCCCATTAATAAGGACCCAATACAACTTGCATGCAAGTCCCTAGCATGCAAGTTGTATTGGGGCCTTATCAATGAGCCCCTAGCATGCAAGTTGTACTGGGGCTTTATCAATGAGGCCATTGCATGCAAGTTTTGTTGGGCCGTTATCAATTGGTCCCTAGCATTAATGCAGTAAAAACTTTCCCTGTTTTACTGTGATAAAATCGGTATAAAATCATGCAAATAAAAATGTACATTTCTGAGTCACCTATAGGTAGCATAAGTGTCAGTACAAGATACCACATAATTCAATACTCAAGTAAAAACCATACTATGTGTGTATGTGTGTGTGTGTGTGTATGTGCGTATGTATGTGGGCAATCATGGTAATGCTAACTTAGTGAATAGGACAGAAACACTGGGTCTGACTGATCTACACACTGACACAGACAAGTCCTGCCAATATCTCTAATATATATATATATATATATATATATATATATATATATATATATATATATATATATATATATATATATATATATATATATATATATATAGAGAGAGAGAGAGAGAGAGAGAGAGAGAGAGAGAGAGAGAGAGAGAGAGAGAGAGAGAGAGAGAGAGAGAGAGAGAGAGAGAATGTATGTATCTATGAAAACGGTTTAATAGTATAGTATGTCAGCAAAATGGCTATGTTGAGCAATTTAAAAGTTTATATGTTCTGATAACAACGAAAACAAATATGCAAAAATTAGCATGGTATACCTTTTCAAATAAACCTGAGTATGTAGTCCTACAGCATAAAATGTTAGATAAACTGGGAGTGAGAGGGAGATGTGCATGCAGTATAGTGCACAACTCGATGCATTAGTTGCTCTCTTACCGGAAACTGTGACTAGTGAGATTTCATGTCAATTGTAACAAAGCTATACAACCTCAGGCATCATATTTCCACGAATCCCTCAGGTGAGACGTGGAAGCTACCATGTTCGTTTGATAATAACTGATTTAGGAAGCCCATCCTCATCTTAAAAAAAAATATTTACTATAATTTATCTTAAAGTACTACATATTCACGTGTGTTTGAATGGATCATTTTCCTCGCGTTTCTGCTGTTTTTGTTCGCTTTTCTTTTTTCTTGAATAGTTATTGAACTCGGCCTTAATTGCCACTATAGCCAATATCGTGCTGTCGTGCCATTAAACCTAACAAACACACAACACGAACATCTTTGCCACACTCCACCATTCTTTTCCACATATTTTTCAGGCTGACGATATAAAGTAAACATTAACTAGACTTCGATCGGTACAACTGTTTACATCACTATGGAAATGTACAATACGGTGTATGTATTTGAGAGTGGTTAAATGTTGGTTACGTTGGTGGAAAAATCAGTTGACACAAGAAGTAAAGTTGGCAAAAATAAAAAATGTAGATAAAGGTGTACAAGTTGTAAAAGAGCGTTTTGTATTATTGATACAACCCGTTGTACAATCAACTGTACAATCGATATAACCTATTGTATTGCTGTATTATAAAAAGGTTTTCTACAGGGATCATGACACAAAGTTGTTCTATAACAAAACCGAAGATTTTAATCTTCAGGTGATGTCTAATAGAGAGTATTAATTGCTGCAAATATTTTACCTTTATAAACTGTAAAGAACCATTACAATTTACGATCAATCAACCAATCAATTCAATTATGTTATCATTACCAAGAAAGGAGCTTTCTGAAAACCGTTCAAATTACAAATGCAAAACAGATTTGTTAAAATACTTCCTGGTACAAGCTATCTGCACGAGATCAACTCGCTATATTTATTAACAAACAATTTTAGCCAGGATATATTTCTCTCTCCGATAATTTCCTGTTCTCTTTGGTTACTGCAGTATAATACTTGTAATTCATGATATCTGATTGGTATCACTTACTGAATTTATTCACCTGCTTCTAAACAGATATTATGTTACAATTATTCATGTTCACATGGCGAATAGGTTGGGCACTGAATGAGAAAAAAAAAGTTGTGGGAACTTCAGCCATGTTTCCCTTTCATCTCAAGATACTTTTTTTAAAAAACATATGTGATGAACTAATTTTTGTTCTACAAATCAGATAAAAAGCAACTGTTCCAGCTATTTATGAGACATAATTGTTTCTTATCCCAAAAACCTTTCAGAGCTCCCTCTCCCTTCCGATAGATGGAATATTCGGTCCTTTACACGAAATCACTTATAAGAAATCGCATTGTCTTTAAAACGTTTTTATAAATTATTTGTGCTAAAATCTGGCAATAGCATATGCCAGTCTCACTCTAAGAAAACGGAAAAAGACCTTTATGTGCCCCATCCCTTTATTCAACAAAGCAGCAAACTTACCGTATGCATTTAAATCGAACTGGAAATAATGTATTGATCTGACACGTTACTTTGGTAGCAGATCGGGTTCTTTTGTTTGTTGCAGTGATTTGTTGGAATAAATTTGCATACACACGATAATATACTGGCAGACCTAGATCTGCCCTTTTAGAAGATGGAACCAATCTATGCACAGCATAAATGTCCAAATAAGCTTAGTTTTTTGCCTATGATTATTATCAGGCATAGTTTTAATTTTTTTAGTACATACAACGTTTGGGATTCTGGAAAAAGCGCCAGATCCTTATGTGCAGTGGATTCTGTTTTTATTTTATAATCTCAATTGTCACAGTTTCCATGGTTGCTAAAATAAACCACATCAGGATTTTGAAAAAGGCGCTTGCTTCTTACGTGCGTAGATTTCGTTTAAAATTTCAATTGTCGTAGTTCTGTTGGCTGCTAGATACCTAATCTAAAATAATCCACACGTGGCGAAAAAAGTATGAAGAGAGGCTATTCAGTGCATTTAGGAATTATCATGAAAATTGTCGATTTTGTTACAAGATTACATAAAGATCACTTCGAAATGAAAATGATCCACAGTAATTTGTAATTTGACAAATGTTTATAATCAAACTTAAAAGCTGTACTACCTCTCTAATGTTGAAATGGTCATACTCGCAAGATACAACAGTCTTGATTATTAATTTGAGTCCAAAACAGACTTTGCTTCGATACCAGTGTAGCTTCTGTAGGCATTGTATTAAATACAGCGAAATATGTATCATTTCAGATGCAAAATATGTTAAGATTTATGCTGCATGAGAAGAAACAAAATAGCATAAACAGAGGAACCTTGGGAATTATGGAATTAAAATGCACGATTTCCCTTTTATTATTTCTTTCTTATACATATAAACGTCTTACACTTGCTTGTATACTTCAAAGTACCAAGTTGCTGTGATTCGCTTACAAGCCTTCACACATCAAAGTGTCAAGTTCCCGTGATTCCCTTATTAAGTTGTACACATCAAACTAACACGTTTCTGTTCCTAGTTATTAATCATGGTCAATACATACGTGTACACTATAACAAAAAATGAAATTTCTTGAAATCTTTGTTCACCATTGTATAAATGGTATTAACCAGATCTGTTAGTAAGCAGATTATCACCTATCACTGCTTCTGCAGTACCAGCCAGTACCTGCAATTGTTCAATCAACTGTGAAAAAATAGATCACTGCAACCAGAAATGTGAATCATCTTCATCCCCATGTGTATATTTGGTGGCTGTGTCTTGTATCGAAATCAGAACACAGAAGCCACTTGTT
The DNA here is from genome assembly GCA_016746295.1 of Potamilus streckersoni. Taxonomy (NCBI): domain Eukaryota; kingdom Metazoa; phylum Mollusca; class Bivalvia; order Unionida; family Unionidae; genus Potamilus; species Potamilus streckersoni. Next base: position 743,088 of record JAEAOA010002063.1, read on the forward strand.
GGTAATACAAATTCTCAAAATATCACAAAGATGTCACAGTGATCCAGTTTTGATGTTCTGAAATGTACTGTAAGTGCAAATTTGCTAGGAATAGAAAAATATGGGACTTTTAGCCTAGATGTTATTGTAACCAATTTTTAAAAATCCTTGAGTGGTCACAGTGACTCAATTTTGGTACAAGATAAATATTCATCCAAAGATGCATACAAAATTCAAGGTTTATGTTAGTGACTAGTAAAGTACTTTTAATCAATTATTAATGACTCCTTGAACTTGTTTCACAGCAACTCAGTTTGGTTGCACAAAGTACTTGAGTTATAAAATAGCCACACTATTTAAGTCTGAATAAATCCTGGAAAGTTCTCAGTGGCACATATTCATTCCAAGGTGTGCCCACACTGTAAGGAAGATCTCAGTAGGTGTACCAGTAGAGGCAGTAGAGCCCTGACTTAAAGGTGGAATGTTCATATTTATTACCAATACAGAATAAAAGATTATTTTTCTCTCAATCATGAATGAGAAACGAGAGTTGAAGTCAAAATTGTGTACTGCGAATGCAAAACTTCTTTATCTTAAGATGGTGTGTCAAAGGTTTAGTTTGCAACAATGTAAACTTTAAATGACATCTAAACACTTAGCAATCATCCCAAGAATGGTGGTAGAGACATTTTAGAAATGGCAATAAACAACAATTTAATTTTTGTGCTGAAGACACCTTGCACAATTTAATAACTGAGAACAGAGGAAAAACAGTCAATTTTGTTTTTAAATTTAAAAAGACAGGAAAAAACTATACATTCCTGATTCAACTTTCATCTTGAATTGACTTTTTATCATACATAATAATAAAAAGATGAATTCTAAATTACAACAGCTTTTTCAACCTGAAACTGGACTTGAGAATCCATAACCATAGCTAAGTCAACAACGTTCAGTCTCCATGACACTAACTGCAACTTCTGCACATTACAATTGTTGAAATTACTGATTATCTTGATACTGTAAAATTGGTCAAGGGACCACAGGTACCATGTAATGTTAAAATTTCAATGACAAATTTTATAGCTGAAAGTATTTTGAATAAATCATAGAATATAGACCACTGGAATCTACTTTGGTTGCATAACATACACCTATGCTATAATGCCCCAGTCCTTCAGTATAAGTTTGGTGGGAATAGGTGGATATATGCTGGTATTAAATGCCAAAGATACAATTTTAAAAATAATAGAAATAAGGTCGAAATGAGCCAGCTTTCATGCATAATACATATTCACACCCAGATACACCCATAATGTAAGTTTGATGTCCATGGTAAATAAAAGTTTAGGAATTATAAGCCAGACAAGGATGATATATACATGTATGGATGAATAAAATAAATCTTTCATTTTGCACAATATGGCCCAAATTGTTTAAAGTATGTAACCATTAAACATGCAAGATAAACTGTAATGTCTGTCAGTAATAATGCCAAGGAAGTTTGAGATGGAAGACACAAACATCCAGGGCAGGTAACTCTGAGTCGAACTGAATATTCACCTTTGCCTGGAAAAGATGCTTATCAGAATTGAGTGAGGACAGAAATTCAATCAGTACATGTAATAGATTCTAAGAAAATGCATCCAGCGTTCAGAAATTTTATATTATTCTGAAACTGAATTGTTTCCAACAAAATAAAATGTTTCGGGAATTTATTTTCTTTTTGATGTCAATGAGCATATCTCAGGATATAGGAATTAAACCCTCCAGATACAAATGAGCAAAAATTCTCAGAATTATAAAATAAAAAATGTCTTGAGTGAATGTTCCACAAAATTTAGAATCATTTCAATGGCAAGAAAAGGTTTATTCCTGACCCCACTGCAGTAGGTCCAAAGAACTGATTTTTGCTTCCAATTTTCACAAGAGATTTTATTATAATTTTTTTTATATTTTACTTGTTTAATTTGTGCATGTTAACATAACTGCATTGTTACATATTTGTCAATAGCAGCGCCTAGAAAGGTTGATCCATAAGATACCTTCATCTAAGATAGGCAAATCTGAGTTGAACCAAATTCTCATGTCTGCCTGGAAAAGGTCTTGATTAAAGACTGAGTGAGGAAGATTCAGTACATGTAAGAGATTGTAAAAAAATTCATTTAGCTTTGAAACAATCTAACATCAATTGATATTTCCTTCCTGGTACCAGGAATGTCTTTTTATGTCAGTGAGTGCATGCCATTCAAGGAATCCTAAATTATAAAGCTACAAATAGGGTCCAAAATTCTTAGAATTAGAGTCAAAACTGCAAACAAATAATGTATCTTCAACAAAATGTACAGTCTTTACTATGACCAGAAAAGGATTTACCCCCCATCCACCCTAGTAAAGATAGTTGCTTATTCTTACAATTTTCACAATAATTTTATTTTATTGTTTTTTAATACAAAGAACATGTTGAATTTGTTCATGTTAACATACACAATATCCATATAAAATTTGTATCAAATGTATCACACATAAATATCACACCACAATATCCATATAAAATTTGTATCAAATGTATCACACATAAATATCACACCACAATATCCATATAAAATTTGTATCAAATGTATCACACATAAATATCACACCACAATATCCATATAAAATTTGTATCAAATGTATCACACATAAATATCACACCACAATATCCATATAAAATTTGTATCAAATGTATCACACATAAATATCACACCACAATATCCATATAAAATTTGTATCAAATGTATCACACATAAATATCACACCACAATATCCATATAAAATTTGTATCAAATGTATCACACATAAATATCACACCACAATATCCATATAAAATTTGTATCAAATGTATCACACATAAATATCACACCACAATATCCATATAAAATTTGTATCAAATGTATCACACATAAATATCACACCACAATATCCATATAAAATTTGTATCAAATGTATCACACATAAATATCACACCACAATATCCATATAAAATTTGTATCAAATGTATCACACATAAATATCACACCACAATATCCATATAAAATTTGTATCAAATGTATCACAAATCAATATCAACTTTACCTAATGTGCATCAGTATTCATTCATGTCAAATGGGTTTTCTTTTAAATGCAGGTCTATAATGGCATGGCAGATGGGGGTCCATATTGTTCTTTCTTGGAAAATGTTGTGTAGCCTTTGCCATGCAGACTTGTAATGGCACAGAAGATGTGGGTCTAGAGTGATCATTCTTGTGAAATGTGTTGTCTTTAACTGCAGGCCCATGATGGCATGGCAGATGGGGGTCCCTAGTGTTCTTTACTATGAAATGTAGTGCAGGCCCATAATGGCATGGCAGAAGGGGGTCCCTAGTGTTCTTTACTATGAAATGTAGTGCAGGCCCATAATGGCATGACAGATGGGGATCCCTACTGTTCTTTACTATGAAATGTAGTGCAGGCCCATAATGGCATGACAGATGGGGATCCCTACTGTTCTTTACTGTGAAATGTAGTGCAGGCCCATAATGGCATGACAGATGGGGGTCCCTAGTGTTCTTTACTATGAAATGTAGTGCAGGCCCATAATGGCATGGCAGAAGGGGGTCCCTAGTGTTCTTTACTGTGAAATGTAGTGCAGGCCCATAATGGCATGACAGATGGGGATCCCTACTGTTCTTTACTGTGAAATGTAGTGCAGGCCCATAATGGCATGACAGATGGGGGTCCTAGTGTTCTTTACTATGAAATGTAGTGCAGGCCCATAATGGCATGACAGATGGGGATCCCTACTGTTCTTTACTGTGAAATGTAGTGCAGGCCCATAATGGCATGACAGATGGGGATCCCTACTGTTCTTTACTGTGAAATGTAGTGCAGGCCCATAATGGCATGACAGATGGGGGTCCCTAGTGTTCTTTACTATGAAATGTAGTGCAGGCCCATAATGGCATGGTAGATGGGGATCCCTACTGTTCTTTACTGTGAAATGTAGTGTAGGCCCTTATTTCATGACAGATGGGGGTCCCTAGTGTTCTTTACTATGAAATGTAGTGCAGGCCCATAATGGCATTGCAGAAGGGGGTCCCTAGTGTTCTTTACTGTGAAATGTGGTGCAGGCCCATGATGGCATTGCAGATCTAGGCCTATAGTGTCCCTACTTGTCAAATGGAGTATAGGTTTTGAACTGCAGGCCATTAATGTCATGGCAGATCTGGGTGCATGCAGTTTTTTTTAAATTGTGAATGTGCCAAATAACCAAATTATCAATAATCTGACCAATAGCCAGATATATAATCCATAATTAATCTGATCAATAGCCAGATATACAATGCACAATTAACCTGACCTACAACAACCATATGTACAGTCCATCATTAATGTGACAAATAGCCAAATGTACCATCATTAATCTGACCAGTAGCAAAATGTACAGTCCATCATTAATCTTACCAAAACCCAGATATACAGTCCATAATTAATCTGACCTACAAATATATTTCCCATCAATGATCTGATCTACAAGTTTAAATTTCATCACTGATCTGACCTGCAAGTGTATATACAATCACTGATCTGACCTGCAAGTGAATATCCCATCACTGATCTAACCTGCAAGTGTATATCCCATCACTGATCTGACCTGCAAGTGTATATCCCATCACTGATCTGACCTGCAAGTGTATATCCCATCACTGATCTAACCTGCAAGTGTATATACAATCACTGATCTGACTTACAAATGTCTCATCACTGATCTGATCTACAAGTGTATATTATCCCATCACTGATATGCCCTACACATATAGTCCATTACTGATCTGACCAACAAGTGTATATCCCATCACTAATCTGACATACAAATGTATATCCCATCACTGATCTGACCTACAAGTGTATATCCCATCACTGATTTGAGATATTTACTATAATTTATCTTTAAGTACTACATATTCACGTTTGTTTGGAATGGATTATTTTTCTCACACTTTTGCTCTTTTTATTTGCTTTTCTTTTATCTTGAATAGTTATTGAACTCAGCCCTAATTGCCACTATAGCCAATATCATGTTGACGTCCCATTAAAACCGACAAACACAACACAAACATCTTTGCCACACCCCATCACTCTTTTCCATATCTTTTTCAGGCTGACGGTATAATGTGAACATCAACTAGACTTCGATCTGTACAACTGTTTACATAACTATGGAAATGTACAATACGGTGAGTTGTTAAATTTTAGTTACATTGGTGGAAAAATCAGTAGACACAAGAAGTAAGGTTGGCAAAAATAAATAATGTAGATAACGGTGTACAAGTTTTAAAAGAGTGCTCAAGTTTTGTATTATTGATATAACCCGTTGTACAATCGGTATAACCTATTGTATTGCTGTATTATAAAATTCAAAAGTTTTTCTATTGGGATCATGACACAAATTTGTTCTATAACAAAACCAAATATTTTAATTTTCAGGTGATGTCTAATAGAGAGTATTAATTGCTGCAAATATTTAACCTTTACAAAATGTAAAGAATCATTACAATTTACGCTCAATCAACCAATCAATTCAATTATGTTAGCATTACTCAGAAAGGAGCTTTTTGAAAACCGTTCAACTGGCAAATGCAAAACAGATTTATTAAAATACTTCCTGGTACAAGCTATCTGCAGAGATAAACTCCAAGTCACTTTATTTACTAAGAAACAACTTTAACCAGGATATATTTCTCTTTCCGATAATTTCCTGTTCTCTTTGGTTACTTCATTATAATACTTGTAATTCATGATATCTGATTGGTATCACTTACTGAATTTATTCATCTGCTTCTAAACAGATATGATATTACAAGTATTCATGATCACATGGCGAAGAGGTTGGGCACTGAATGAGGAAAAAAAAAGTTGTGGGAACTTCAGCCATGTTTCCCTTTCATCTCAAGATACTTTTTTTAAAACATATATGATGAACTAATTTTTGTTTTACAAATCTGATAAAAAGCAACTTTTGACCTGCAGGCCATTAATGTCATGGCAGATCTGGATGCATGCAGTTTTTTTAATTATGAATGTGCTAAATAACAAGACCATCATTAATCTGACCAATAGCCAGATATACAATCCATAATTAACCTGACCTACAACAATATGTACAGTCCATCATTAATGTGACAAATAGCTAAATGTACAGTCCATCATTAATGTGACAAAAAGCCAAATGTACAGTCCATCATTAATCTGATCAACAGCCAGATATATAATCCATAATTAATCTTACCAAAGCCAAATTTACATTCCATCATTAATCTGACCAATAGCCAAATGAACTTTCCATCATTAGTCTGACCAGTAGCCAGATATACAGTCCATCATTAATCTGACCAATAGCTAGCTATATATATATATATATATATATATATATATATATATATATATATATTAGTCCATCATTAATCTAAACAAGAGACAAATGTACAGTGCATCATTAATCTGACCAATAGGCAAATGAAGTCCTTGATTAATGACCAATAGCCAAATGTACAGTCCATCATTAATATGACTAACAGCCAAATGTACAGTCCATCATTAATATGACCAATAGCCAAATGTATAGTCCATCATTAATATTACCTAGAGGCAAATATACCCATTAATGATCTGACTTAACTGTATTGGTGCCCACAGCTAATTTTCAGGGGGTGGGATTGTGGAGAAAATAAATCTATAATTAAAAGGATAAGCAATAATCAATAGGATATATATATATATATATATATATATATATATATATATATATATATATATATATATATATATATATATATATATATATATCTATATATATATATATATATATATATATATCTATATATCTATATATATATATATCTATATATATATATATATCTATATATATATATATATATATATATATATATAGAGAGAGAGAGAGAGAGAGAGAGAGAGAGAGAGAGAGAGAGAGAGAGAGAGAGAGAGAGAGAGAGAGAAAAAAAAATTGCAGGATAATACTTGATGCCATTAAGTGTATTTTTAAATATGAAAAAATAATATTATCATACAGGTTAGAGAAATACACACACACACACACACACACACACACACACACACGCACACACACAACACAATGGATTTGTAACAAATCAGTGGCATGGACAGGGGCAAATGTCCAGTCCATCAACAATAATCTGATCTACCTATATAGCCCATCATTGATCTTACCAACCAGAAAATATACAGCTCATCACTGATCTTACTGACAAAAAATACAGTCCATTACCGATCTGACCAATAAGTATATTCCATCACTGATCTGACCTACAAGTATATATCCCACCACTGATCTGGCCTACAAGTGTATATCCCATCACTGATCTGACCTACAAGTATATATCCCATCACTGATCTGACCTGCAAGTGTATATCCCATCACTGATCTGACCTACAAGTATATATCTCATTACTTATCTGACCTGCAAGTGTATATTCAGTCACTGATCTGACCTACAAATGTCTCATCACTGATCTGATCTACAAGTATATATTATCCCATCACTGATCTCACATATAAATATACTGTCCATTACTGATCTGAGCTACAAGTGTATATCCCATCACTGATCTGACCAACAAGTGTATATTCCATCACTGATCTGACCTACAAATATATACTGTAACTGATCTGATCTACAAGTGTATATCCCATCACTGATCTGACCAACATATATAGAACATCACTGATCTGACCTACAAATATATACAGCCATCACTGATCTGACCTACAAATATATACAGCCATCACTGATCTGACCTACAAATATATACAGCCATCACTTACATGTCCTATATGTATAAAAAGATCTTACCTACAGATATATAGCCAATCACTGATCTCATCTATAGACAAATATGCAGCCCATAACTAATCTGACCAATAAATATATAGTCCAGTCCATTAGAAATCCAAAAGCATCTTGAAAAGCATGGAGCAATTACCATTTGGTATTTTAACATAATTTAGACAATGAGTAATAATAATGAAGGGAACTAATCTAAATGTTCAATTTAGTGTTGAATAAGTTACATACAGGAGGTCCTGCTAATTCAAGGATATTGTACATCCCAGAATGACTTGTGCAAACTCCAGTGGCATAAGTGGTTAGAGCAACCATCTTAGACACAGGAGGTTGCAGGTTTGAACTCCCAAGTCATACCAAAGACTTATTAAATGATGGTACTTGCAGCTGCCACACATGATGTTCAGCATTAGTTAGGTTACTGTTAGGTCTGGTCAGCCTCATGTCAGGATACTGTAACTGGGTTGGACATGATACCACATGTCTGCAGCATAATGCCCCAGTGCTAGACACCACTATAAACTGCCACACTGCAGATGTAGGAATGTAACTGAATATTTTTTAAAAGCTACATTAAAAATTCCAATATCACACACACACGTTTGCTTTATCTGCAAAAGAATTTAAATGGCCCCCTTCCCTGCAGTGCATCACAAAGTAAAACTTCCTCAATCAAGGTGTCTGATTTTTATTTTTTCTATGCTTTTCTTACTCCACTGTTGCTAATTGTTTTCTGAATGGATCACACCAGAACACTATTTCCACAACTGAAATAATGATGCTTTGCATTTAATGTAGCATAATCTGACTTCAAAGAAACGGTGATGCTGTTCACAAACTTGCCAATGATCTTTGATACAGATGGATTCAACATTCTCATTCAAGGCAATGAAGTGTGAAAACTTTTGTTTTTCCAGAAACTTTTTGATTTTTTTATAAAACAAATTTGGTTGTTCCACTTTGTGAAATTCATATAACTGGCTCCCCTACAGAAGTCTTCAAAGGATTTTGCACATTATTCTAGCTAGTGTCAGCTAATTGATACATGACCTCCTTGCTCATTAATTGCTGTTATGGCTATCTGCTGTAAAACTAATTGTATAAGAGCTCTAACAGGGAGTGTTCACCATCTATATGGACATATATCTAGGTGCTTTTTTGTCAAGGGATCTGGGAGTAAAAACATAATGTTTTTAGTGTGACACAACAACTACAAGCAATGCATCCTGTCCATCATTAATCTGTCCAAAAGGCAAATGTACAGTCCGTGACTGATTTGACCAAAGCAGTCAATGACCAATTAGATCAAAGCAGTCCATGACTGATCTGACCAAAGCACAGTCCATGACTGATTTGACCAAAGCATTCAATGACCAATTCAATCAAAGCAGTCCATGACTGATTTGACCGAAGCAATCCATGACTGATTTGACCAAAGCAGTCAATGACCTTTTTGACCAAAGCAGTCCATGACTGACTTGACCAAAGCACAGTCCATTACTGATTTGACCAAAGCACAGTCCATGACTGATTTGACCAAAGCACAGTCCATGACCAATTTAACCAAAGCAGTCCATAACTGATTTGACCAAAGCACTGTCAATGACCAAAGCACAGTCCATGACTGATTTGACCAAAGCACAGTCCATGACCAATTTGACCAAAGCACAGTCCATGACCAATTTGACCAATGCACAGTCCATGACTGATTTGACCAAAGCACGGTCAATGACCAAAGCACAGTCCATGACCAATTTGACCAAAGCACAGTCCATGACTGATTTAACCTACAGCAAATATATCCAGTGCATCTTGGATCTCACCTACCATCATTGGTCTTTCAAACGTTCATTTCAATCTTAGTTTTTTGACCCCATGATTTGAACTATTCAGTGCAGGTTGTTTTAAAATTGTAATAGGTTGTTTTTTATGTTATTCAATCACAATTTGTTCTTTTTGATGACTACCATATTCGATGTGGTGAACTTGTTTTCTGTTTTTGCTTACCACATTTTAAAACATAAATAGCAAGTTATTTTCATAAATTAATGTAAAATATTAAACAAAAACATTTCTGAAAATTATTTTCTAAACAAACTGTCAGCATGTCATGTTTTTAATACACAATGAGGCCCTAAATTTGACAGCTCTTGTTGCAATAAAGTTTACATTTTCAACAAAACAAAAATGAAGGTTCACCTAAAAGTTGTTTAAAAACCTACTGTTTACCCATCACATAAATCAAACAATTTTATAAATAGACATTTTGATGATATGTGAACCAGTACACATGGAGGGTATATTACATGCCCCCCCATGTCAGCCAGACTTCTATATTTACTCCAGTAGGGTAAGATTATTTCTACAAATAATGACTGACCAACAATTCTCAATGACAGTGAATTTTTGTCAAGGTACGTGGTCTAGAACCAAGCCTTCTGCGCAAAAACCATTATTTTCTTATTAGACTCATCATGACTTGAAGTTTGGGACTTCCTAACAAGATATGCTCTGTCCTATGGTGGGTATACAAAAATTAAACTTTTATTAATTCTACAATGTATGGATTCAACAAAAAAACCCATTTTGTTTCAAAAAGAATACATTTTGGAATGGATTCTTTAAATTCATGATTGTAATCACCACAAAATTATATAAATGGTAACTTATATGAGAAATATTAAGTTCACCATTCATGTCTGAATTATCTCTAGCTATATCTCCTGCATCTCATTATCAGACCACCAATTTGCTGGCCATTCATATTGTCTCAAAATTATGGATAATCTACTGCATATTTTGACAATGGGAAATTATGGCGGAGTTGTCATTTCGGTTTTGTGCTGTTTATTCTGGCAGATTACAGCAAGTAAAGTGATATACACTTAGGAAATAAAGTTAGGAAATTCTAGACAGGGGCCATCCATAAATGACATCATGCAATTTTGGCCGACTTTGTTACTCCCCTCTCTCCCTCGTCACAAAAAGTCTGACCCCCTCAAATACGATGTCAAAAAGCTCTACCACCCCCAGCCATATTTCCTATTTAAAAATTAACATGTTTCTAATCACTTTATTGTCACTGTAGTATGTAGTTAGTGTGGTGCTGCACTGATATAGTAGATAAAAAAAATATTAAGAATGAAAATTAACGGGAACTTTTATTTAATGTTGCGCATTTTGATGTGGCATAACATTTCTTAACACCACCCCTCCCCTTTATCACACATGTGTGACCTTCTCTCCACTATGTTCGTGATGTCATTTATGGACTGACCCATATTCAGATTTTTCTGAGAATGTTTAATCTGCCAAAGAATGCAAACTACACCTCATGTCAATAAGTTATATACAGTCAATGAAGTTGACTAATATTAATTACTGGTTAAGCTAAAAACATTTGCTCAAAGTTTGCAAACTTTATCATGTTCGGTCAAGTGTTAAATGTTTGGGATTCTTTTTTTAAAAAAAATCATAATCTGTAAGGCCATTTCAGCATATCCAGGATGATAGAGTAAGGTCATTTTAGCACATCCATGATGATAGAGTAAGGTCAGTTTCAGAATAACCAGGATGACAGAGTAAGGTCATTTCAGCATATCCAGGATAATAGAGTAAGGCCATTTCAGCATATCCTGGATGACAGAGTAAGGTCATTTCAGCATATCCTGGATGATAGAGTAAGGTCATTTCAGCATATCCAGGATGATAGAGTAAGGTCATTTCAGCATATCCTGGATGATAGAGTAAGGTCATTTCAGCATATCCTGGATGATAGAGTAAGGTCATTTCAGCATATCCTGGATGATAGAGTAAGGTCATTTCAGCATATTTAGGATGATAGAGTAAGGTCATTTCAGCACATCCAGGATGATAGAGTAAGGTCATTTCAGCACATCCAGGATGATAGAGTAAGGTCATTTCAGCACATCCAGGATGATAGAGTAAGGTCATTTCAGCACATCCAGGATGATAGAGTAAGGTCATTTCAGCATATCCAGGATGATAGAGTAAGGTCATTCAGCATATCCAGGATGATAGAGTAAGGTCATTTCAGCATATCCTGGATAATAGAGTAAGGTCATTTCAGCATATCCAGGATGATAGAGTAAGGTCATTTCAGCATATCCTGGATGATAGAGTAAGGTCATTTCAGTATATCCAGGATGATAGAGTAAGGTCATTTCAGCACATCCAGGATGATAGAGTAAGGTCATTTCAGCATATCCAGGATGATAGAGTAAGGTCATTTCAGCATATCCAGGATGATAGAGTAAGGTCATTTCAGCATATCCAGGATGATAGAGTAAGGTCATTTCAGCACATCCAGGATGATAGAGTAAGGTCATTTCAGCACATCCTGGATGATAGAGTAAGGTCATTTCAGCATATCCAGGATGAGAGTAAGGTCATTTCAGCATATCCAGGATGATAGAGTAAGGTCATTTCAGCACATCCAGGATGATAGAGTAAGGTCATTTCAGCACATCCTGGATGATAGAGTAAGGTCATTTCAGCATATCCAGGATGATAGAGTAAGGTCATTTCAGCATATCCAGGATGATAGAGTAAGGTCATTCAGCATATCCAGGATGAGAGAGTAAGGTCATTTCAGCATATCCAGGATGATAGAGTAAGGTCATTTCAGCATATCCAGGATGATAGAGTAAGGTCATTTCAGCATATCCAGGATGATAGAGTAAGGTCATTTCAGTATATCCAGGATGATAGAGTAAGGCCATTTCAGCATATCCAGGATGATAGAGTAAGGTCATTTCAGTATATCCAGGATGATAGAGTAAGGCCATTTCAGCATATCCAGGATGATAGAGTAAGGTCATTTCAGTATATCCAGGATGATAGAGTAAGGTCATTTCAGCATATCCAGGATGATAGAGTAAGGTCATTTCAGTATATCCAGGATGATAGAGTAAGGTCATTTCAGCATATCCAGGATGATAGAGTAAGGTCATTTCAGTATATCCAGGATGATAGAGTAAGGTCATTTCAGCATATCCAGGATGATAGAGTAAGGTCATTTCAGCATATCCAGGATGATAGAGTAAGGTCATTTCAGCATATCCAGGATGATAGAGTAAGGTCATTTCAGCATATCCAGGATGATAGAGTCAGGCCATTTCAGCATATCCAGGATGATAGAGTAAGGTCATTTCAGCATATCCAGGATGATAGAGTAAGGCCATTTCAGCATATCCAGGATGATAGAGTAAGAAAAGTTCCAAGAAATTACATTAAAATGAAATTAATGGAAGGTGGCATGGAGTTATAATTTCAATAAAAACATGAAAGCACAAATAAGATTGCATATTTTATTTTGATATTCTTAAATATAAAGAAATGTATTTCATTGTAAAAGTCTATGACATAACTAATATTTCAAGAAAAGCTATGCTTCTTCTGTACGAGTCACTAACTCAAAACAACTATGCTCCCTCTGTGGATCTGTAATTAACATGGAGCAAAGTCTGCACAGGAAGGGTTCTAAAAATAATCACAAACTACAGCAAAAACTATAAAGAAAGCTCAAAGCACCACAAATTTTGCTTTCTATGGGCAGGTGTCCTCTCTGAGCAGATGAAATATATCAATTTCGGACAAGGGTTCAAAAATGTCCAGTACAAATAAGTTTATTTTATATTCAAGTGTCAATCAAGGCAGAGTTAAATATATATATATAAGTATGGTAAAATTTAATAGGTTGACATGAATTGACATAATCATGCCTAAATCACAGAATGAATAATTTCTAGAACTACAGACAATAAAGACCATCAGCCCAAATTACATGCATGAGTATAAAACAAACACGAGGTGAGTACAAGAAGTACAAATACAGTAAGTTTAAATTTTATATTTTCATTGCAGTATTCTTTTCTCCTTGCAAAAGAATACAAACTTACGAATTGATACTATAAATCGTTTCTCTGTTCTCAAGGTATGAAAAAATTTCTCTACTTGTGGGTTTAACTACTGAAACGAGAGGTAAAAACCTCACACAAATGTCTGTTATTCTTGGAAAATAGCAGATATAATGATAGTCTACATCAACAATACTAATGTCACAATGCAGACAGTGTCTATATTTACATTTCAATGATTTAACTTTGGATTTAGTTCCAACAAGGCATACCCATTATGATTGGGTTCTGTTGTATCATATTTAATCTGCTAGTGGGTAGATTGTTGTATCATATTTAATCTGCTAGTGGGTAGATTGTTGTATCATATTTAATCTGCTAGTGGGTAGATTGTTGTATCATATTTAATCTGCTAGTGGGTACATTGTTGTATCATATTTAATCTGCTAGTGGGTACATTGTTGGTAAAACATTGTTTTTATGTTAGTGAGCTGACATACTAAAATACAAGTGTGCAGGTTGTGTATCATGTCTTGTTTGTAATATTGTACAATAGATATTCATTCCATTTTGTTTTAGATTTATTCCTTAAGTTTCCTGTCAATAAACCCCACAATCAGCAAGTATTGTAGTCATTTCTATCTACATAATGACTGACTCATAATGGCACCCACCAAGGGAATAGAATAGAGAGAAAATTCTATGTGATGGATAAACCAATGGATCCTGAAAAGCAATTCACATTGGTGGGTGTCATCACTCATTTATGACAAACATGCACATGGGTCACATTTGTATAACATTTTAAGGTAAACCAATATTTACATTGTTAAGTTTTAGCCACAAAACATTATCAGATTCACTAGATAAAGCTTAAACTTTCTGCAACCACATTTTTAACCAAATATATTTACTCCACTTCATTTAATAATAAATTCTTTTCGATGTTGCACATGCAAAAGTTTGTTTCATCCCACTATATGAAACTGATCAGCACTCTCTGCCAAAGCCTAAAGATATCCAAAGCAATCACACTGTATAAAAAAATTACAGAAATCACGTATTTATGCATTTAGTGTTTCCAGCTTTTCCCCAGTTCTGATCTTTTGCAGGTAAGAAATTTCTACACAGATGAGTCATTACCATTAAACAAATTATTAAATGAATGAATTCAAGTATTATTTCATCTCACCCCATGGTGTACTGGGGCTTGGCCCAATTCCTATCAAGTATTATTTCAACTCACCCCATTGTGTACTGGGGCTTGGCCCAATTCCTATCAAATATTATTTCATCTCACCCCATGGTGTACTGGGGCTTGGCCCAATTCCTATGCAGAAGCTGTAATTCAACCCTTTTGTGTCTCATCATATATTCACACTTTACTAACTACAATTTTGTTACATTGCAAACATGCCATCTTGTTTTCTCTCAAACAGTCTTTTAAAAGGTTTTAGATTTTTATTTTAAACTACAAATAAAGCTAGAGGAATGGTCAGCACTTTGCTCATATAAATATACTCCCATCTCTCCCTGCTCACATAAATATACACCCATCTCTCCCTGCTCACATAAATATACACCCATCTTTCCCTGCTCACATAAATATACTCCCATCTCCCCCTGCTCACATAAATATACTCCTGTCTCCCCTGCTCACATAAACATACTCCCATCTCCCCCTGCTCAAATAAATATACTCCCATCTCCCCTACTCACATAAATATACTCCCATCTCCCCCTGCTCACATAAATATACACCCATCTCTCCCTGCTCACATAAATATACTCCCATCTCCCCTGCTCACATAAATATACTCCCATCTCCACCTGCTCACATAAATATACACTCCCATCTCTCCCTGCTCACATATACTCCCATCTCCCCTACTCACATAATTATACTCCCATATCTCCCTGCTCACATAAATATACACCCATCTCTCCCTGCTCACATAAATATACTCCAATCTCCCCCTGCTCATATAAATATACTCCCATCTCTCCCTGCTCACATAAATATACTCCCATCTCCCCCTGCTCACATAAATATACTCCCATCTCCCCTGCTCACATAAATATACTCCCATCTCCCCCTGCTCACATAAATATACTCCCATCTCCCCTGCTCACATAAATATACTCCCATCTCTCCCTGCTCACATAAATATACTCCCATCTCCCCCTGCTCGTCTAATAAAGTGGAGACAAATCTATACTAACAAAATATCTTTTAACTTCTTACAATGGCGCAAGTACAGTGATCTCTCGAAAGCCAAAGCTTATGACATTAACACTAATATATGCCAAAATTCCATAGCAATCCATTAAAAACTGCACAAGTTGCTGAATTCAAATTCTTCTGTCAGACATTGCATCCAGCTTAAAAAAAGAGCAATAACTCTTGAAAAAATTGTGGCAGCAGAGTTGTCAATATGTTCTTTTTAGATGATGTCCTTAATATATGCCAAGTTTTACAGCAATACAAAAATAATTATTCAAAAATCAATAATAAAAGCCTGAACTAGTAGTGCAAATAAGAAAGTCATACACTGCATAAAATTTAAAAAATGGGCAATAACACTTACCAACACATGAAGTGATTCATCATTAGGTACATCTACAGGTTATGTCCATAACCTTAACATTTCAATGATTTAATAGCAATGTATCAAACAACTGAATGGCAATGTATCAAACAACTGAATGGCAATGTATCAAACAACTGAATGGCAATGTATCAAACAAATGAATGGCAATGTATCAAACAAATGAATTATTTGTGCTAACGTAAATGTCTCATATTCTGCACTAAGCTACAAAAAACAAAAATGACCATGATTCTAACAAAAAGTTCAGTAGCAGATTGATTTGTTGATATGCTGATGAATGTAATATTTATAAAGTTAATGGCAATCCATTAACAAGAGATCCAAGCTGGCCTGACATTGCTCCTCTGACTTAGATCTAACAAACAGTCAATACAAGACGAGTTAACTATAAATCTTGGTCCATTGTTTTGGTTTAAATTTTGACTGCTATTTATTTTACCTGTCATAAAGACTTGTTTCATGGTTACTCTGGTTTCTGTATCTTCCTCCATATCTTATCAAACATCAGCATCACTTATCGAATACTGAAAGGCCAATTTATTGTGTCAAATACTATTTCTGCCTTTTTTTTCTTCTGAAAACAGTTGATTAAATGTCTCTGCTACTTTTAGTAAGGGCTGCCAATTTTGGTGATGGAAAGGAACTTTAGCAAAAAAAATGCTGCAAAGGTATCAAGCAGTTATTTAAAAGTTACTGATGGTGTTTCTATTTTTAGTAACAGCAACCATATTTAATAGCAGACTGGCATCATCCAAGTAAGCATGAAATAATATTCATAAAAATGGATGCTTTCTGAAAAATTTGGTCAAATTCTATATATTGATTTATTTTGGAGAAGTTGTTCAAGTTTATTGCAATTTTAGTATCATGTGCCAAATCGAATGGCAAATCAATGAATGTATAAATCATGTTGGACATTTTATGTCATGTTGGATGTTTTATGTCCTATTGGATATTTTGTGTCATATTAAATATTTTGTGTTGTGTTGGATGTTTTATGTCATGTTGGATGTTTTATGTCATGTTGAATGTTTTATGTTATGTTGGATATTCTGTGTTATATTAGATATTTTATGTTGTGTTTGATGTTGTATGTCATATTGGATGCTTAATGTCATGTTGGATGTTTTATGTCATTGGATATTTTGCATCAAGTTGGATGTTTTACATCATTATGCATGTTTTATGTAATATATGTTTTATGTGATGTTGGATGTTATATGTCATTTTGTATTTTTATCATGTTGGATGTTTTATGTCATGTTGAATGTTTTATGTCATGTTGGATGTTTTATGTCATGTTGAATGTTTTATTTCATGTTGGATGTTTTGTCATGTTGAATGTTTTGTCATTGGATGTTTTTTGTCATTTTGGATTTAAGTCATGTTCAATGTTTTATATTTTATACATTTTATATCATGTTGGAGGTATTATGTTGTATTGGATGTTTTATGTCCTGTTGGATGTTTTATGTCATTATGGATGTTGTATATCACATTTTATGTTTATGTCACATTGGATGTTTTATGACACATTGGATGTTTTATGTCATGTTGGATGTTTTATGTCACATTGGATGTTTTATGTCACATTGGATGTTCTATGACACATTGGATGTTTTATGTCATGGCAGGATGTCTTATGTCATGGCAGAATGTTTTATGTCATTCTGGAGCAAATTCTTTTTAAAAGTTTTGAAACTTCATTTAAAGGTGTGTCTATGTTTAGCAATGGTAGCCATGTCTTGATGTAGGATTATTATTATATGTGAAAGGTTTTCATTATAGGATGCATTCTCTTAAGGCTTGTCTCACTTTATTTAGTAATTGTAGCAAGTCATAAACATTTTTCTACTTTTAGTACTGAAAGCCACACCTGATTGCATTTTTTTAAAAAATCTGAAAGGTCTTTATGCCAGAAACTTTCTGACAAATCTGACCAGACTGTTTAGTGGTTTTGAAGAAATGCCAAGGTGTTTCTATTATCAGTCACAGTGGCCTCATTTGTATGTGGATCAGGATTACCTACATCACAGTGGTCTCATTTGTTTGTGGATCAGCATTTCCTACATCAGTGGTCTCAATTGTATGTGTATCAACATCATCTACATCACAGTGGCCTCATTTGTTTGTGGATCAACATTATCTACATCACAGTGGTCTCGTTTGTATGTGGATCATCATTACCTGCGTAGACTTGAAAGTCCTTTATGCCAGGAAGCTCTTTGTATGCCTTGGTTGAAACTGGTCATAAGGTTTTTGGTTAGTTGCAAATAGTATTTATGGACATATGATGGACAGGTTTTTCTATCTTTGGCATTGATGGCTATATTTAGTTGTAGATTTTGTGCCATTTATATAAACTTTACTTATCATCATGCCAATTGGCATTGACAGCTATATTTAATTGTAGATTGGTGCCATTTGTATAAATTTAACACATCATCATGCTAATTGGCATTGACAGCTATATTTAGTTGTAGATTGGTGCCATTTGTATAAACTTTACTTATCATCATGCCAATTGGCATTGACAGCTATATTTAATTGTAGATTGGTGCCATTTGTATAAATTTAACACATCATCATGCCATTGGCATTGACAGCTATATTTAATTGTAGATTTTGTGCCATTTGTATAAATTTAACACATCATCATGCCAAATGGCATTGACAGCTATATTTAATTGTAGATTGGTGCCATTTGTATAAATTTAACACATCATCATGCCAATTGGCATTGACAGCTATATTTAATTGTAGATTTTGTGCCATTTGTATAAATTTAACACATCATGCCAATTGGCATTGACAGCTATATTTAATTGTAGATTGGTGCCATTTGTATAAATTTAACACATCATCATGCCATTGGCATTGACAGCTATATTTAATTGTAGATTGGTGCCATTTGTATAAACTTTACTTATCATCATGCCAATTGGCATTGACAGCTATATTTAATTGTAGATTGGTGCCATTTGTATAAATTTAACACATCATCATGCCATTGGCATTGACAGCTATATTTAATTGTAGATTTTGTGCCATTTGTATAAATTTAACACATCATCATGCCAATTGGCATTGACAGCTATATTTAATTGTAGATTGGTGCCATTTGTATAAACTTTACTTATCATCATGCCAATTGGCATTGACAGCTATATTTAATTGTAGATTGGTGCCATTTGTATAAATTTAACACATCATCATGCCAATTGGCATTGACAGCTATATTTAATTGTAGATTGGTGCCATTTGTATAAATTTAACACATCATCATGCCAATTGGCATTGACAGCTATATTTAATTGTAGATTGGTGCCATTTGTATAAATTTAACACATCATCATGCCAATTGGCATTGACAGCATTATTTAATTGTAGATTGGTGCCATTTGTATAAATTTAACACATCATCATGCCAATTGGCATTGACAGCTATATTTAATTGTAGATTTTGTGCCATTTGTATAAATTTAACACATCATCATGCCAATTGGCATTGACAGCTATATTTAATTGTAGATTGGTGCCATTTGTATAAATTTAACACATCATCATGCCAATTGGCATTGACAGCTATATTTAATTGTAGATTGGTGCCATTTGTATAAATTTAACACATCATCATGCCAATTGGCATTGACAGCTATATTTAGTTGTAGATTGGTGCCATTTGTATAAACTTTACTTATCATCATGCCAATTGGCATTGACGGTTATTTTTAGTTGTAGATTGGTGCCATTTGTATAAATTTAACACATCATCATGCCAAGATACATTCTGTCAAACGTGATCAAAATCTGGTTGAAGAAGTCATAACATAAAAAAAATTTCTATTTTTAGTAACAGCAGCTATATTTGATAGTGGATTAGCATTATTTGTACTGACTTTAAAAAAAAAACACTATGTTACTATGGTGATAGAATGTCTCATATTATTCATACTAGGCAACAAACAAACTGTCGCAATCTAAATTCTGATTTACATACAAATAATGTACTGGATGATAATAAGTATTGTTCCTGGGTTGAAACTAAGAATGCAAAACACTTTCTTCTAAACTGTTCCAAATATTCATATTGTAGAGATCAAATCTTACAGACACTCCCCTTTGCTTTTAAACTGAAACATTATCATTTGGCAATCCTATGTTAAGTATAGAAAATAACACAAATATTTTAAAAATTTAATTAACTGACTGAATTTACCTTCTTTTGACCTGCAATTAATTCTTATTCATTGCTATGCTTTGTATGGAAGTTTATGTTCATTTGCTGTATACCCATTTGCACCAACATCGAGATTGCTGAAATTATATTTATTTTGTTACTGTTGTGGAGACAGCTAAAAATTGAATCTTTGTATTTGACAAAGATTTTCAAATAAATATGGATTAAACTAACCAAACCAAAAGGCGTTTATGCCAAGATTCTCTGTGCCAAGTTTGGTTGAAATGGTTTTGGTGGGAATTTTAGATGTTCAAAATAGCAATTGTTCAAGGATGTCAGACGACACAAGACAGATCAAAATGAAAAAAACACTTATTGCCAGGTGAACTAAAAACTGCAGGACTAGTCATGCTACTGAGATTGTATTATATGCAGCATCAAGCTACAATACAAGACAAAAATGGCGATAAATAACAGAACTTGTATGAGTAAAGTGATTTGTTGATCTGATTATCATATACAAAGTATCCTTACAATTCACTTAGAACTTGTGCTAACAAGTTCTTGAAAGAGACAGACAGACACTACTGCATACCTTCACCTCTGCCTCTGTAGAGGTTGGGGTATAAATACAGGAGACTGAATAAAAAACAAAAATAACAAATTGGCCAGCTAAAATTGCATCTGGTCTGGTCTCATGTGGCAAACTTGGATGCTGTCAGTCCCTGGATGAAATTCATAACACTTCAAATAGCTCTTGGGGTATCCTCATGTAATTTCTAGGAGAAATAAAAATTACAAAATTTACTTCAAATTCATAAAACACTAAGGTAAGGGAGATAACTTCAACTAAAGATGTCTTCAACATCTTTATGTTGCATTTATTTTCCTTTTCCATGCACAAAACTCCACCTTTGGCCAGTTCTTTACACTTTAATCCCAAACTTCTAAATAAACAGCAAATTTTAATTGTTTTCTCAAACTAAATTTAGACCAGTGATAGTGGTCATGGTTGTGTGCCCAAATTTTATATAATTCTGTGAAAGTTCACTCTGCATCCGTCCAGGATGAATCTTGTGTGATTGTCTAAAAATATTATTTACATTCATTTCTGTTGGGGAATTTTATAATGAGACTTTCTTGCCTAAAATTGTACACATGCATTATGTTCAAATGATTGTCTTCAGTTTTAATGAATCTAGTATAGTTTTATAGGTAGATCACTCAGTAGGCTAGGCACAAACTGTGTTATAACAACCTCCTTGAATTATGAAATAACATTCTGTACACTTTGCTATGCCCAACTTCCACTATTTATGGGTTAGCTTGTTACAGCATGTGCCACAGTAAACATGTTGATTTGTTGACATAGTGATACTAGTGTGTGATGAACAATGTACCAGGAAACATCTCATTCTATTTAAATGCCAAATCATATGCCATATGTCTGAGGTCCACACTCGGTTTCCCCATTATTTCATGACTTGACCAGCTCTTTTTAAATACTCTGTTCTTGGTTTTGGTGCTAGAAGGTTTCCATGTAATACTGACCTTAACTGGCATTATGTTGAAAAAGGCCTGAATAAGTCCTGAAGATACTCTGGTGCAGTTCCATGTACACATTAATATAAAAGAACTGCCTTGTGAAAATCTATACTTTCCATTTGAGTTCTGTAAACAATCCTTTTAAGAGATGATCAAAAGATGCATCTAAAATTATGCATGCTGCTCATTTATGAAATTTATAAATCCCATCAAGCCGAGATTTAGCACAGTTTCCACATACATTTGAACAATAATCCATTGCTGGACTTGTATAGATTGTGAGTTTCCAGAGGTAAATATTTCTTGAATAGGGCAATTTTTTACGGCCGTTTTACAAAGCTTATCAATATGGTCATTCCATAAAAAATTATTATCTGCAGACAATCCAAATTTTCATGTTTGACATTTTCAAACTGATGATTATTTATTGCAAGAGATAGTTCTATGTTCCTCAACTTGTGTAGCTTTTGTGATGTCCCTGAAATCATATATTTATTTTACCTTCATTAATTACCATCCTTTTTGTTGTGCCCAGTTTTGGATTCTAATAAGGTCTGAATTTAATCTCATTTGGATAACTTCAGTATCAGAGTTAGATGTATACAAGATTGCATTGTCTGCAAACAAATCTGTATTTGTGGATTCATTATTTAATGGTAGATCATTGATATGGATAAGGAAGAGGAGAGGGCCTAAAACTAAGCCTTGAAAGACCCCTGAATGAACAGTGTGAGTTTGAGAGCTAATATTGCCAATGCTTACTAGCTGAGAACTCAGGTTTAGGTATGATCTAAACTAGTTTAAAGAAGGATTGTCGAACATGTAACATTTCAACATTTGCAGTAGAATTTCATGATCAACAATATCAAAGTCTTTTTTGAAGTCAAGAAAAACAAATCCAGTCATATTTCCATTATCCATTTCCTTCAGCCAAAGATCAATTAATTTGGTAAGTTCTGTGTTTCGCACGAATGATACTTTCTAAATCTTGATTGGGCTTTATTGATTTGCACGGCTACATGCTTTTTCAAATAATTTTTGACAATACAGGTAGAATTGATATTGGTCTGTAATTACCTGGAGCCTCCTTTTCTCCTTTCTTAAAGATAGGTGTAACCTTTACACATTTCAGAGTTTCTGGAAAGTTACCACTCATTATACTTAAATTTTTGATATGTGTTAATGACTTTGTTATTACTGGTGCAGCAATTTTAAGAATTTGTGGACCAATATCATCAAAACCAGATGATTTATTAATATTTACCTTAATGAGAAAATCAAAAACATCAACTTCACTAGCATTAGCAATTGAAAAATAATTATCATCAGGAATTTTAGCTCTTGTAAATGATAGAAGAGCATCAAGTTAAATTGGGACGTTAGTCTGGTTCTGATTACTGTTACCCGAGATGCTTATGAAGAAATTGTTAAACATTTCCACAATGTCTTGTACAGATGTTGCTCATTTTGTTTACAGCTAGTGGGGAAAACAATTGTTCTTGGGTGGGTTTAACTCTTTTAGATGAGTCCACAATGTCTTGGTACTCTTACTTTCATCAATAGCCTGTATATAGTTCTCCTTTGCCTTATCTATTATTTGCTTAGCTTTATTCCTCCACTTTCCATGATTTTTCATGTTTTTTTTTTCTTGTGTTAATAATCTCTTAGATGCTTAGCATCATTGATCTTGAGGGTAATCCATTTGGGTGTAATTTGCTGTTTAACCTTTTTTGTTTTAACTGGGGCATGCTTGTCTAAGGCTGCACTGAACATCGGATACCATTTGTCTAATGCCATGTTGACATCAGCTATATTGCAGACTGATTGGAAGATGTTGCAAACTAAATCACATAAGAACATTTCCTCATCAAATGTTTAAAGTCCCTGTATTGTCTTTCAATGTGTTGACCATTTTTAGATAATTTTGGAACATGTCTAGTTATACAATTATACAGATTAGATTGTGGTCACTCAGATTGTACACTGGCACATTAAGTTCACTTATGTTTTCAGGTTTATCAGTATAAACATGATCAACGATAGTAGTACTTTTATCTGTTAGCCTAGTTGGTGTGTTAATTGAGTAAAGTTTTAAGTTTCAAAGTTACGTATCCATGTTAATGGTAAGTTTTCATGTAGCCAATGATAAAATTACTTAATATTATAGTTTCTAAATCTTCCTTTAGCAATCCTTTCTGAATCTGCAACTCAAATCTATCAATCCAATCAGCTATGGAACTGGGTGGCCTGTAAACTGAACATAAGAGTATTGGCTTTGATTGGACAAAATTTACTTAAATCCGGACGCTCTTTACCCCAATAATCTCTGATCAACTTGTCTGTTATAACTAATGGAACTATCTATATTGAGAAGAACCCCCCTCCCATGCATTCTCTATCTTTTCTTTCAAAGCTGAACCCTTGTATTTTGAAAGCCAAATCAACAGTATCATCAGAAAGGTTTCACATAGACCCATAATACTGACTGATCCAGTTTGCTGTAACAATAATTTATCTCATTCAGTTTAGTGATTATGTGTTGAATATTTAGGTTGATTACTTGCAGACCTCTTTTGAGGTGGCCAAAGGCATGACAATTTTGATCAGATCATTGTTTTTCAGACAAGGTAGTATGCATTATACTGTTTTTTGAGTCAAAAATTTCTTATCACCTGGAATATTTACATATACATGAAGTAGATAACATACAAGAACCATCTAATGTACCATGAACACTTGAGAATGTTCAATATGGGACTGATTTACTTATGTACAAGAAGACATTGATATATTAGTCACTTGAAAAACATCAGAGGAAGAAGCAATTTGAACAGTATCACAGTTGTTTACATGTTAACAAGTTGTATTTTGTACACATATCTGGTAGCTCCTAAAACCTGTTTATAGAATTATAATTATTACATTGAAAAGTATACACATATTGCAATGCATTTTGTTGATGGATATGTGTTGTATAGACCTGTACATCACTGCCTTCTACCTATTGTTATGTGTTGTATAGGCCTGTACATCATTGCCTTCTACCTATTGGTATGTGTTGTATAGACCTGTACATCACTGCCTTCTACCTATTGGTATGTGTTGTATAGGCCTGTACATCACCGCCTTCTACCTATTGGTATATGCACAACCTTTTGTTTATGTCCTAGTTTGTAACAAACATGGCAACAAATCTAGTTTTCCATGCAGACACTGCTCCACAATGCAAGCAATTTCTGTACTCATGCCTAACCCCTTTTGTAAGTTTTATATACTGGTCCATATTCTTAAGGAGCAAAGCAGTACCACTGTTGGACAAGTCGATTTGGTCTCGCTGGTATAATTGTTGGTTCACTGTACTTTGATTGTCTCTGAAGAAGGCCTTGCATTGCGGAACAAAGAGTAATAGGAAATTTTCACACAATGTACTTAGGGCATCATTTAGTGGAGTCATAGGTACATCCCTTCCTGAGATGATTATTTTACACTCTGTTTTTGGACCTGAAGGCATACAACATACTCTGTTTTTGGACCTGAAGGCATACAATCATATTCATCCTTAATGCCCTTTAAATGTTGGCCATTATTGTAATTATTGCCACCAATGAGAAGATATTATGGAGTCCTCCCTTGTAATATAATTCATTGTTGATCCTCTCTTTACAGAACTCTCCCTTATAATAGAACTCACTGTTGATTCTCACATTATGGAGCCATCCCTTGTAATAAAATTCATAGTTGACCCTCATTTTATGGAACTACCCCATGCTCTAACAGACCCTCATGTGACAGAGCCATTCCTTGTGGCACTTACATTATGGTGCCTTCCCTTATGACCATGTTACCCAGCCATTCCTTGTTGACCCTCACTTATGTAGACATCCCTTGTACAAATGTTCATTGTTTAAACTTCCAAATATTAAGAAAGACACATAAATACCTGTGATATTTTTCTCTAGAACATTCAACAGTTGTGCTACAATACTGTCCAGTACCATCAGGCCCTGAGAACTTGCTCTCAAACCACTAAAATTCAAAAAGTAGGTAAACCTATGAGACTGAGTAAAGAATCATCAGACAAAATTTTACATTGTTTTTCTACTTTCCAAACCAAGAACACAGTTTACAGCTACTGCCTCGAAAACTTTGTGACCTGCTATATTGTAAATAATATTATTAAGTTTCTATGTAAAATCCTCTTTAACTGGTTAGATACCTGACCTTCTTCATATGAAATCAATAGGTCTCCACCTCTTATTAAATGCAAGCCATCCATGAAATCTGGTCATTGTGAAAGACACCAAATGCTAAAACAACCATCCATCCAACATTGCATTTAGGGCCAACATTATATTGTAAGAAGTTGTTTGGTTAAAACCCATGCTAACACAACCATCCATCCAACATTGCATTTAGGGCCAACATTATGTTGTAAGAAGTTGTTTGGTTAAAACCCATGCTAACACAACCATCCATCCAATATTGCATTTAGGGCCAACATTATGTTGTAAGACATTGTTTGGTTAAATGCCATGCTAACACAACCATCCATCCAACATTGCATTTAGGGCCAACATGAGAGTCAGTATTTTGAACACAGTCATCATAGTGGCATTAATCTGACACATCATAGTGGCATTAATGGTTCTAACATCAGCGCTATTTTTATCATACTGCTTCAGTGGCATAAGTGGTTGGAGAAATCATCGCAGATGCCAGAGGTCAAAGGTTTGAATCCCCGCTAAGTTATAACAAAGACTTATAAAAATAGTATATGTACTAGCAGCTACCTTGCTTGGTGCTCATCATTAATAGGTTAGTGTTAGGACTGGTTGGCCTAATGTCAGAACAATGTAACTGGGCGAGAAATGATGCTACATGTCTGTGGCATGATGCCCCAGTGCTAGGTATCATTATAAGCTGACACACTGCAGACTTCATAATGATAAGACAAAAATTGTTAAAACTACATTAAAAATCCTAAAACAGACAAACTATTTTCATCTATGATAAGAAATATTTTGATGAAAACCCCATGCTGATAGATTCATCCAATAAGGTTCAGTGATATTGAGATTCTTGAGCTGGATTCCTTGGTGTTATATTTGATGCCATAGTGACATTAATTTCTTTGAAGACCAATCACACTCAAAAGAAATCTTGAGTAAAACCCCATCTGGAGAAACAAGATTTTTAAGATAGCTGCCATGTGGTCATATTGAATGTCAGATTGGCACTAATTTTATTAGCATCCACCATAAAACAGAAGTCTTATGTATCTATGACATTCCACTCAAGTGTAGTTACCATATATGACGCCCTATAAAATAATACTTCTTGACCAAAAAATATTAGCATCATATATTATTCTGAATTGACTTCTGTATGGATTATGTCAACTGAATCACTTTATAATATTTTATAAATCCAAAAGTATGAAAATTAATCTGTGAAAAATATTTCATTTTTGGGAATAAATCTTGCATGAAAAGATATAGCATCCCACATTGAGTATTTTACACATGATCATCAGTATTAAAAATTAACATACATCAGATGCAATTGCGATAAAGCAGCATGAACCAGTAATGGATGTTGTGTACAATATACATTCTTTAAATTTTCTTACATATATGTGCTAGAATTGACAAGTTAGAAGATGAACAACCATGACATATTCCATCAAAAGTTTCTTCTTGCACCTAATGATCAAATTAATCTTATGACCCATGTGTGAGAGAGAGAGAGAGAGAGAGAGAGAGATGAAATCTGTATTGCTCACTGATCTTACTCAAGTACAAGTGCAGTAGTATATTCCACTATCAATTCATACCGTTAGGCAAGCAATGCCTTCTAGCTTTTGTTGCCACTTCCATTATTATAAGAATCACATGGTTTTCTAGTGGTATTTACATGCTAATTAAATATCCTACAACTATATTCAGACATTCCAAGGGAACACCGGTTAGAGTTCAAGATACCACACCAGATCAGATTAGGGAGGCTACCAAAAGGGTAATGAGGCTACCCATGGGTATTATCTATCTATACTGTACCATAAAATGAATGGTTACTTGAGAAATTTTTCAGTCCGTGACATCTTTTGAGCTTGTGGATGGAACTGAAAGCAATCTAAAGTAATGTCTAGCACAAAGAAAAAAAAACAAAAACAAAAACAATTTCTGCTTAACTACAATAAAAAATGCACTTTAAAAAAATCTTATTTGTTTGGAATGGAAAGGTCATTATACTTGCTTAGAAAATTAGACAGCATGCAAAATGTCCATTCTTGGGATTTAACCCAAATGGAGTCTATATAGATATAACTATTGTGAATATTTAAACACTGAAGAAGCATAGTATCTATCTTCATAGTTTCTTTTTACTGTTTCATTTATTAATATTTGCTCTCTCTGACAAAAGCTTCAGCTAAACCGAGACAATAACATAAAAAACAAGAAAAACTAAAATGGGCTGAAATCTCTATCTTCCTCTCTTAAATATTAGACCTTATTTTATTTAGATCACAAGGGGGAAGAAGAAAAATGTGATGGAATACACATGCATCCCTCTCTCTGTATCTCCCTCCATCCCCCAACAAAATCCTGTGAAAAAAGCATTTTAGCATTATTGATGCAATCTTAAATAGCATATCCAATAATAGTGCTCCTGAATATTTACAATCATTATTTTAATACTGGCTCCTGCCAATACTCACCACCTGCAATCCATGTCTACCAAACCGTATAAAATTCCCAAACCAAATAAGGAATTATTTACAGAAAGTTTCCATTACTTTGGAACTTTGGAATAGTATTCCAACTGAGATTAGAAATGCCCACTCTATTTCCTTCTTAGTGCATAAACGATGGATGCCATGACATTGGCAACAATATATGCAGTCTTTTGTAACTGTAACTGGTAAATAAAAAGATAATTGTTTTACAAATTAAGACTATCATCTTGTGAGATCTGATGATAAATATATGTCAGTTTTATCTTACCTATCATCTAGGTGAAGTAGATTGTTTTCCACCATACTTTTCACTTTTTCTGAATTTCCAAATATAGAAATAAGATCATGATTCCTTGAAAGTCTGTTCCATCTCTGAAAAGTAAGGTATCAACAGTTAAACAGTTGCCCTAGGCACAAAAAAAGTTTCATTCCTTCATTTTTTATCTTGCAGGACTCTATACTCAAATTTATTTAGAAGGATTTATCAAGCAGGACTCTATACATAATTTGGAAGGACTCAACTTGCAGGACTCAATACTTAAGTTTATTTGGAAGGATTTATCTTGCCGGACTGAATACTTAAGTACTTAAGTTAATTTAGAAGGATTTATCTTGAAAGACTCAATACTTATTTGGAAGGATTTTATCCTGCAAAAACTCTATACTTATGCTGATTTGGAAGGATTCCTCTTGCAAGACTCAATACTTAAGTATATTTTGAAAGATTTCATCTCACAAGACTCCACTAAAATGTTATTTGGAAAGATTCATCTTCCAGGACTCAATACTAAAATTTATTTAGAAGGATTTACCATCATACAGTATTTTTGCAATTTTTACTTTTATATTTTCTCTAACTTTTCAGTCTGCACTACAGAGCCAGAAATATGCTAATGTGCGGTTGAAACTTATAAATACATTCTTATATCTGTATGTACTTGCATAAAAGTTGGATCCCACTATATATTGCATAGACCAAAATATGTCATTGTATAATGTGCCAGTAGATCAGGGTCTATGTTGTTTTAAAAAACCAGACCAGACTAGTATTTGAGCATACAAGGAACATACATACTGACATATACATACATGCTTCAGGATCATTCATAAAAATAACCTATTGCTATGAATGTAAAATTTATATTGTTTGTAGCATAAAATTCTAAACAGAATGTCTTCATAGCTAATTTTTTCATGATTTTAAGATGTAAAAAGAATGTTTACATAACAATTGAGTTTGTAACATTTTAGGCCCAGTCTTGCTTATAATTACACTGGATTTTTCTGTTCAAATGATCCACATCCAGGTCATGAAAATGTGTATAAATATTGATATGATAAGTTCATTCCTATTAAATGGTCAATACCTTAGAATCCATTTGTGATGATAGTTTACAGTTGTGTTTAAATATAATTTGTG
This sequence comes from Potamilus streckersoni, assembly GCA_016746295.1. Classification (NCBI taxonomy): domain Eukaryota; kingdom Metazoa; phylum Mollusca; class Bivalvia; order Unionida; family Unionidae; genus Potamilus; species Potamilus streckersoni. The sequence goes on from JAEAOA010002063.1 coordinate 773,343, forward strand.
AGGAATTATTTAAATTTATTCACTAGAATTACTCATTTACTTTTGGATTTATGCACACTACTCTGGATTATTGTAAACTCATTCAAAACTTCTAAACTGCATCATTGTGTTATATCAGGATATTCAAGACTACTGGAATTCATTCAGAACATGCTGTACTTTCGAACTTGTGATAAAACATTTAGGATCATTTGGGATTTAATTCACAATAATGCAGGTGTTTCTTGAATTTTCACTTTATATTTAATAGAAATTGCTTGTTGATTTTTGCTTTAGTTGTTGACATTCTTTCTGCTACATAATTTAAGACCTAGAGTTAAAATACTATAAATCCAGCTCAAATTCCTTAGCCTAAACTGGGCACATTAATATCAGCTTAGGATTTTTTATCTTTGATACGAATCATTAATAATATTTTCCTTTGTAAAATATTTTTGTATATTTTTAAAAAAGTCATGATGCCATATAGTGGTCATTGAGCTCCAGAATTTAACTAGCCCAACACCAGCAATTTGGTAGCCACCACACATCAACAAGGGCATACATGCTCACCCTGAGAGAGGTATAAGCATAAGGTTTGCTGATATGTGGCAAAAATCATGATCTGATCATAACAAGTGTAATCTATAGATTTTGTCACAATTACAGTAGACTATGAAAGTGTACATTTATTTTGGCTAATAAATTGGATCTGCAGAAAGTCAAACTTCTTTGCAAAAATGTGCAAAATCCATTTGGAATAGAACCTGAATACTAACACACAACATACTTATTTATATTCAACAATCTACATGTCTAACTTTTGCTGAATGATCATGAAGTTTACATATTCTTTTGTTCTCAGTCTGAGTGCTGTATTACATCACATTCATATTCTTTTGTTCTCAGTTTGAGTGCTGTATTACATCACAGTCATATTCTTTTGTTCTCAGTTTGAGTGCTGTATTACATCACATTCATATTCTTTTGTTCTCAGTCTGAGTGCTGTATTACATCACATTCATATTCTTTTGTTCTCAGTTTGAGTGCTGTATTACATCACATTCATATTCTTTTGTTCTCAGTTTGAGTGCTGTATTACATCACATTCATATTCTTTTGTTCTCAGTTTGAGTGCTGTATTACATCACAATCATATTCTTTTGTTCTCAGTTTGAGTGCTGTATTACATCACATTCATATTCTTTTGTTCTCAGTCTGAGTGCTGTATTACATCACATTCATATTCTTTTGTTCTCAGTTTGAGTGCTGTATTACATCACATTAATATTCTTTTGTTCTCAGTTTGAGTGCTGTATTACATCACATTCATATTCTTTTGTTCTCAGTTTGAGTCCTGTATTACATCACATTCATATTCTTTTTTTCTCAGTTTGAGTGCTGTATTACATCACATTCATATTCTTCCTTTGAAATTGTTAAAGAAGTGTCCTTTTTCGGATTGGACATGTTTTAAAGTTTAAACATTTCCATCTTCTCTAACAATTTTCATCTAAAAGACACACTGTAAAATCCTGTTTTGCTAAATGGAGAAAAGGAAAACAAATATGAAGTATAAGCCATGAATATCCATCATCACAGTTGATCATAAGAAAAAGAGAGTCCTTACAGAGGATGGTATCCCTTCTATAGTTCTCAGGCCTAGTATTACCATCTCTTCTAACCTGCAACAAGAAAGATTAAGATAGGCTGTATACAACTGCTCAGAAGTCCAACTATAAACTGCATAAATCTGCTATCCCATAATGCACCAGCTCACTGGAGTCTATGTAATCACATGATGCAACAGATCTGTTCTCTTTTCTTTGCTGGAGAAAATTTTGAATCTTCTGCTTTACTTTTCAACATGACTAGAAGTTGAATATTATGAAGATTAGATCCAGTGATAGTGGCAACTTCTTTGCACAATCCAATATGGTGGTTAAAGATTGGAATGGCAGCCTCAACTTTGAATGAACTAATCATTTTTAATTTATTTTTTTTAAATAAAAAAAATGGATTTTTAAAAGGAAAAAGATATACTTGTATTCTGGTCCAAAACATGGGGTAAATATACGAAAAACTGGACATCTATGACATTACAGAGAATCAGATTAGGATGTCTGAGTTGACTCAATTTATTCATAAATGAGTATATATGACACATTTTTGTCCAGATATAAGGAATGACAACATGGAAAATCCCCATCTCCATAGGGTACAAAAGTAAAGCACATGTTTTTCATTTATTTTTAAGTGAACCATTCTCTAAATTTTGAAACTGCATTCTTTTTGTCAAATTATTATAATCTGTGTTAATTATAGTAATAATGCATTGTCTATTTTAAATACAGTCACAATGTAAGATCTGGGTTAAATAGTCACAATGCAAATTTGTGTTAAATAGTCACAATGCATTATCTGTATTAAATAGTCACAATGCATTATCTGTGTTAAATAGTCACAATGCATTATCTGTGTTAAATAGTCACAATGCAAATTTGTGTTAAATAGTCACGATGCATTATCTGTGTTAAATAGTCACAATGCATTATCTGTGTTAAATAGTCACAATGCAAATTTGTGTTAAATAGTCACGATGCATTATCTGTTTTAAATAGTCACGATGCATTATCTGTGTTAAATAGTCACAATGCAAATTTGTGTTAAATAGTCACAATGCATTAACTGTGTTAAATAGTCACAATGCATTAACTGTGTTAAATAGTCACAATGCAAATTTGTGTTAAATAGTCACAATGCATTATCTGTGTTAAATAGTCATGATGCATTATCTGTGTTAAATAGTCACAATGCATTATCTGTGTTAAATAGTCACAATGCATTAACTGTGTTAAATAGTCACGATGCAAATTTGTGTTAAAAAGTCACGATGCAAATTTGTGTTAAATACAGTCACAATGCATTATTTATGTCAAAAAGTCACAAAGCATTATCTTTGAAAAATAGTTACCTTGCATTATCTGTGTTAAATAGTCACAATGCATTATCTGTGTTAAAAAGTCACCATGCATTATCTAATTTAAAAAGAGTTTTGTGTTTCTAGTGATGTACAAATATATAGTTATTTCAAGCCTAAAATTAGAAATATATTTGCCAGAATTGTCTGAACTAAGAGATGTACCTAACATATATCCAGGTGTAAGTTGGAACTGAAAGGTGTTCTGCATTTAGCTGAGTATGATGCAGACTCCCCCCCCATTCTATTATTTTCAGTTAGGGATGCACATTTGATGGTGGAACTAAAAGACATTTTTCCAGTCGATCTGATGGAAATGATGAAGGCACCATAGCTTTTTACATATGTAACATTCACTCCTTATGAAATATTAAATCTGTTGCATGTTGCATTGCAACTAAATTGTTTGCTGGTATGCCTTGTAAAAGAAAGAAACAATTTTTACAATCCTTGATAGTCTTCTTGCTCACTGTTTGCCATGTCAAGAAATACAAATAAACAATGACTGGTAACTAATTGTTCCAAAGCAGTGGAAAGTACTGCTTTATAGCAGAACAAAAATGATCATTACCTTAACTGTAATGTAAGTGTTGAGTATCCTTAATTGTGGATCAAAATGCATTTCTCTTTATTTATCTTGGTTGAATTGAAATATATTTGGAATTCATGCGGTATTAATGTTCTCAATAGAGGCACATTTAGGGGCTATATTTTTGGTGACTACAGTTAGTCTGTTATGAAAATAATGATGCATCATGAATCAAAACACATACCCGGTATTTCATGTATTTTTTTGGCACCCTTTATTTTTTCGTACATAATCCAGTTATCAAAATTATATTTATTTAAATGGATCATAGTTTTTCATACATATCACTTTGTAATTTTGGAAATTTCCTTTAAATTATCGAACATAAAATTTCTACAAAGAATATTTACGTTTGCCAAATAGATCGAAAATACTGTTTTGCCATTTTATTTTTTTAAATTACATCATCATTATTAGGGAGTACCTTTGCTGACTGGATAGAGGGTCAGACTTTCTTGTGCCATGGCCAAGTTTCTCCACTTCTGTCATCCAAGCATCTGGCAGCAAGGTCTGGATTCTGGCTTCTCTTGGACCACAACCATCCTGGATTGAAAATCTACCATGGGCACCTGTGTAAATATGTGTGTCTTGTAGAAAATTCTATAATATGAAATATTCTGCATTACTGACTGTACTGAGAATTCATTTGTAAAGAAAATTTAACAAAATGAGTGGCTTATTAAAAGTTGCAAATTTCATGATGCCATTTCAAATTTCCTGCCTCTCACTGCTGTTTGTGATGATAAAATGAGTTATATTTAATTTACCGGCTTTGATCATGATTTACTTCATGTTAAACAGAGAGGGACCAATTCTTTAGGCATTTTCTATAATAGATGGGATCCATAGCGGACCATGCATTACATGCAAGATCATGAGTTGTTCAAGTTGTCAAGGTAGAGGTGTACTGTGAACACAAGAAAAATTCTTATTAGATTTATCATGACTGTGACCTCCAACCTTTATACCACAAAGTCTATAAGCTCATTCACTGCCTTAAGTGCAAGGCATCCAGAAAGATTGATCAGGGAACTTGCTTTAGATAAATAGATATTTTGCTTTGAGTCACATTCACCATGACCTTTTGAAGGGAAAATCTTCCAAACCTTAAGCACAGTCCATCTGCACTGTTGGTCAATTTGAGAAGTCTTAAAATGAAGTTATGCTTGTCTTTCATTCAGTGACCATAACTTTCGACTCCAAAATTATCAAGTGTAATTCTTGCCTAAACTGTAAGATACCAATACAATTTGGTGAAGGTATATGGTCCAATGCTGAACGTTTTTTAGTGGAAACAACTTTTCCTTTTAAAGTCAAGCTAACCTTGACCTTAAGCTCCCAAATCAATAGGATTCTACCTTAGTTCAAGTACAAGCCATCTACAAAGTTTAGTCAGGTCTATGATATACAAATAAATGCTGCTGGGCTGAAACTATTTTTCTTCATTCAGTTAGAGTAACCTTGAACTTTGACCTCATTATGCCAAAACTGACATGCTATTTCTTAGCATTATTACAAACTAGAGACAAATCAAGGTAATAGTAGACAGCAACAAACAAGAGTTATTATGCACACTGAACCAGGAAATGGATGGACATCATAACATAATACCCTATGTTACATGTAAGGTATATAAGAACAAATCTCAAAGTACCTACTTGTCATTTCTGTAAGGTCTGATATTCCAGATATGCAAGGAGAAAAAAAGAGATACCCTTTTAATTTACATTTTGTATCAAATTCAAAGATAGAACTATAAAAAAATATATTACAGGAATTAAGTTATGAGATCCACATATGGTCAAACAAAATCACATCCAATACTAGTTGTGATTGATTTTCATGGGAACATTTAGGATTGTTATGTAATGGTTCATTCTAAGTAACATAAAAGAAAGAGTGAAGACAACAAGCTTTGTAAATTTTAACAGATATAATTTATTTTCCTAGAAAACATGAAATGTAAATAATTTAAGCAAGACTTACTGGTTACAGAAATGATCCAAAATTTGTTCAAAATAGAAATATAAGTTCTGTAAAAAGTTCTAAACACAGTCTGAAGTGTCTAAAGTTCCTGTCCAAAAATGGCGAATGACCACATCAGACGAAGGCTAACAGAAAATTCCAGAATTTACACAATAAAGCAGTTTGTGCTGTCCCGTTCCAATATAAAATATTTTCGGGAAAATGTCCAAATCATTAATGTTATTCTCCAGGAAAACAATTATTCATAAAAACAAAGTGAAAATAGCTCCTCTAACAAGACATGTTGTTCTATGTAGACATACGGACAACTTCTTCTAGCACAAAAAATACCTTTTTTAAAGATATTAGAAGTTGTATAACTGACTTTACGACTCGACTATGACTGTTGACTCTCGACTACAACTGTCTGTCTGTCTGTAACTGTGTACGACTTACAAAGATCTCCAACATATAAATGAAGCTAATGTGTTGTTTGAATTGCATGCGCATGAGGATGCATGCAATTTCGTAATACTTCTGGACATTCAGGAAAGCTTGACCAAGTATCAGCCAATTGTTTTCATAGCTATTCCTGAATGTTTATTTGTAATGAATTTGTTATACACAGCATGTGCTCACACGTCACATCTACGACTCAAGAAAACACTGTATTTTTTTAAAAACATGTTAGACGATATTAATATAATTATATTAATAATTACATTTAATGAAATAAAAAGATTTATACAAAATTGATTCCTTAACACACACATACTTTAACTACAGGGTCGTAACAGGGTGAACTTTTGAAACTTGACTGCATTTACTCACAATATCTTTATCTCTTCATAACTCCCTCTATTTAAAAAAAAAATATTAAGCTGACCCTCTGTGCCTATCACAGAAAAAAAAGGTATGAAGTTCAAAATCTTACCTGGACCAACCCCTATATATTGCATCCCTCTCCAGTATGCCCAATTATGGCTACACTGTGCTCCCTGGAAACAAACACTTGTTAATAATTCATAATGTTTGAATATATATTTAATGCCCAAAAGAAAAATCTGTAGCCAGAGACAAGTTCACAATTTTGCTATCAAGTATGAAATTGTGCATATTGGTATTGAATCTAAAAAATAAAATATAAAGAACAAATGTGTCATATATCGCATAAGAGATTTGTTGTTGTAGTTTTAACACCATTTTTTTAGCACAAGCCAAGCTATACAAGGTGGCTAGTATTAATTTTAATGGAAAAGAACCTGGGAAAACCCCAGAAAGAACCACTGACCCACGAGAAACTACTGGCAAGCTTTCTCACATACCCACATTGGCTAAACTCAAACCCAGGCAGACTGAGGTGAGATGGCAGTAATCCTTAATGGCCATTTTGTACCCCCTGCTGAAGAGCTAATTATGCAGATTCAACAACATGGCACTTTCAAACATCATTTTGTTAAAATTATTGTCTTCACTATAATGCGTACGGAGTTGATACCATATACACTTGTATGAAGATCAAGTCCAAATACACAGACCCAACAGTCTTTGAAGTTTGTCAAAAGTAATCAGAACAAACACTGACCCTGATATGCCACTGTATTATGGGATGGTTTTCAGGGTCAATGTAATTTGCAGTTGGACTGAACTTATTAGTATATAGGGTATATCGTGTACAAGTCCAGGCTTCAATCATTTTATTTGTAAAGGGCTTATTTAAACCAAATTTCTGGGAAATGTATGGAGCTTTTATTAACCTAAAAATAATTGTCATTTATACATTCAAATGTGTCATTATTTCATCAAGAGGTGCATTTGCGTATTTTGGTTTTGCATCTTGAATTCCAAGGATTTTAAGAACAAAAAAACAATTTGTTGAAAGGACTGCACTAGTTCAATTTTGAAAGAAGATAACTCTTAGGTGTTCTTTGAAAGTTATTATGAAGAAATTAATATAAATAATTTACTTACATTTCTGGCAAAATTTGAAACCTCATATCTTTCAAATCCATGATCTCCTAAAATCTGAAAATCATCAAATGTACATTATTATAATAAAAACAAATAAATTCTGTGAATATTAGTCTACCAAGGTAAGGTTGCATAGTTCACAAGACTGAAATCTATGACTTTTACAACAAAGCTTTAAAGGTAATGGGCAGTAATGAATAATGCAGAAAAGGGTTAAAAATATTGTTTTTGGTGGCCTTAACTTTTATGAGATCCAACAGATGCCAACAATTTGGAAGTACCTGTTTTCCATGGTCTATCCCTGCACATTGATTAGATTGTATGATATAAAACAGAGGCAAAAAAAGCCATTAAATATAGACCTGTATCCTTGACCTTGAAGATATGACATAAAATGTGCAATGCAACACGTTCTAGTAGCAAGACATAAGCAAACCATGCTTCCCTTTAAAACATGACTGCAACCTATAATACTGCTCTGTGACCTTGACCATTAGAACAAGATGTTAAATGTACAAGGCAACACATCTTCAGGCAACAAGATAAAAGTATGAAGTCCTTGTGAGAATAAAACAAAATTGTAAAAAGTATGAAGTCCTTGTGAGAATAAAACAAAACTGTAAAAAGTATGAAGTCATTGTGAGAATAAAACAAAATTGTAAAAAGTATGAAGTCATTGTGAGACTAAAACAAAATTGTAAAAAGTATGAAGTCCTTGTGAGACTAAAACAAAATTGTAAAAAGTATGAAGTCATTGTGAGACTAAAACAAAATTGTAAAAAGTATGAAGTCATTGTGAGACTAAAACAAAATTGTAAAACGTATGAAGTCATTGTGAGACTAAAACAAAATTGTAAAAAGTATGAAGTCCTTGTGAGAATAAAACAAAATTGAAATGATGTAATACTAAATCTGTGCATAGCTTACTGTTTTCTGGTGGAAATGACAGTATGTTGAGGATTCATCGTCCTTGGTGGATTTCCAGCATCCAACTTGTGACCATGTCCCATGTGTACCAGCCCTAATATTTTTAGTGACAGACTTAAAACTAGTGGGACATTAATTCGGGGTGGGTGGAGGGAGTCTGGTAATAATAACAGATAAGTATTGCATCCTTAAGAAATTGGTTTTACCCTTCAACACCACAACATTTAAAATCAGTAATACATACCTGTTGCCAGTTTATTGGGAGGCTGTTAATCACACAAAACTGGCTAAAAAAAGCAAGAAAATGCTTGACCTTTGCTTTAGAAGTGTAGACTACTACTGGAAGTTAGGCCACATTTTGTACTACTATTATTGGCCCCAAAGAAAATAGCCTTCACTTTGGTGAGCCAATGAGTGGAGGTTTAACAAGAATGTATAGGCCACATTTTGTGCTACTATTATCAGCCACAAAGAAAAAAGCCTTCACTTTGGTGAGCCAATGAGGGGAGGTTTAACAAGAATGCATAGGTCACATTTTGTACTACTATTATTGGCCCCAAAGAAAATAGCCTTCACTTTGGTGCGCCAATGAGTGGAGGTTTAACAAGAATGTATAGGCCACATTTTGTGCTACTATTATCAGCCACAAAGAAAAAAGCCTTCACTTTGGTGAGCCAATGAGGGGAGGTTTAACAAGAATGCATAGGTCACATTTTGTACTACTATTATTTGCCGCAAAGAAAACAGCCTCCACTTTGAGACAATGAGTGGAGGTTTAAGAAAAATACTGTGTGAGGTTACCCAGCTTTCATTACATCCTCCAGAGATATACAAGTTGGAGTCATGGACTTTAAATGGTTGCATGTTGGATAGGTCTGTCCTATAGACCTTGATAGTAGCAACCAAGTATTGTCTTTCTTTAAAATAAAAGGAAAGAACAAAATCAGCCATTGTGCTCCAATAATGACAACTAAGATTAATGTGAATCCAGCTGCAAAAGATTGGCATATTAGACGTTGGATGTAGATTGTCTCTGGACTGAATGATGCACTTGACAAGAGTGCTTGAAAACTTGTCCTGGCCTAGAGAGATTGTTTGACATGAGCCAACCATGAAGGTGGAGAATCCCTGTGCGGTGTGAGAGGGTCCCTCTCTAGGATAATTTCTGGGTCTACCAGTCAGTTGAGTGCATCACTGAACCATCATCATGGAGGTCACAGAGGTAAAAAAAGAAGTGAGAGTGAAGGTCCTTACCTTCTTGTCGAATAATCCAGATGGATGGGAAGATGACACAACCGATGATCTCACTTCAATCATCGACTGCCCAGGTTTAGTTTGGGACAGAAGAAATGTAGAAGGAGAGCTTGTTTTTTAAACTTGTTGCAAATATGTCCACCAATTGTGTCTCCTAAAGTCTAAACAGGGAATATAAAAAGAGTGTTGTAGACCATTTTATGAGGACTATCTTGCCCCTCTTTGACATGTTTGCCAAAATATTCCTTCACTAGGAATGTGGAGATCTCTTCTGAAGTTACCCAGTAAATGAGTTTCCGAATATCCACAAAGAGAGAAGGGGCAAATATGCCTCATTGTCACCTGATGTGCAATACTACCGACATATCATTGGACAACATTATGCAGCAGTTTCTAATTATGTTGATGCACCCTGAATGGCTACCTTCATTTCCAAATTGTTGATGTGGAGAGTAAATTTTTCCTGGGACAACAAAACCTGAAGAATTAGCCCTCCTGGCAACAGATGAGCTCCCCACCTGGAATCTGATGTATCTGCAAACAGATAGGAGTTGGATTCCTGGGCATGCATAATTCAGAAACTGATCTGGATTCATAAACCAAATCAGATAATGGTAGAAATCCCAATCTAGATAAATCTGAGCTGTCAGAGTTCTTGTGTTGTTTCCAGTTTGCTATGGGAAACGGGAAAAGGTGCAAATGCATAGTGCCTAGAAGAGAAAGGTCTGGTGTGGAGTTTCAAGTCTTTATTAGAGATAAAAATAGATGACCCAACATCATTTATGCTCCCAAGACCTTCAACAGTGTCAGGATTTCATGAACTGTCCATTGAGACATGGATTAAGCATGTGTCAGGATTTTATGAACTCTGTTCCTTGAGACATGGACAAAGCCAGTGTCAGGATTTCATGAACTCTGTCCATTGAGACATGGACTAAGCCTGTGTCAGGATTTCATGAACTCTGTCCATTGAGACATGGACTAAGCCTGTGTCAGGATTTCATGAACTCTGTCCCTTGAGATATGGACGAAGCCTGTGTCAGGATTTCATGAACTCTGTCCATTGAGACATGGACTAATAAGCCTGTATCAGGATTTCATGAACTCTGTCCATTGAGACATGGACTAAGCCTGTGTCAGGATTTCATGAACTCTGTTCATTGAGACATGGACGAAGCCTCTGTGCAGAAATGCAGAAATTCGTCTTCATGGACATGAAATCTTGCAATGGAGGAAGCACATTTCTCTAGGTAGGGTAAAAGATCAGCCCTGGTCACTAGGAACCAAGATAGATCTAGTATGAGGAACTCTAGCTGACTGTTGTGAATCAACCAATTGTTGAAATATAAAAGGATTGGGATCCTAAGTGACCTAAAGTGGATGGCAACCACTCATATGACCTTGGTAAGTTTTGCATACAGAGGTGAAGCAGAGTGTTAAATTGGAAACTTCCACATCAAAGCAAAAACAAGACGTATTTGCCATGGAGAGAAAAGATAGGGATGTTAAATGTAAGTATCCTGAAGGCTGATGGAGACTGCCATGTATATTCATCTTATGGCATTTCTGATTGAGGCCTCTGAGGCCTCTGCTTTCCTGACCTCTAAAGGTTCTTATTGTGCTCCAGTAAGTTAGATCCTGAAAGTGTCCGGGGAAACATGCTCCATAAGTGGAGAAGCTTTGTTGATAAAGTCAGAGACATTAATGATACATGCCAATATGCTTGGGCCATTGCTTTTAAAAAAATCTTCAACTCACTCACAGCTCAATGAGAAGGAAGGTGCTGCTCCTCCCTTGTGGGAGACTGTGACTCATTTTCACCCCCCTTATACCCTCTTTTGAAATGGGACCGAAGGGCCTTGAGCATCTCTGAAGACCCTTTCTCCATCCTACACTCAGACCCAAGGGATCCAGCAACTGAGAGAATATTAATATGAAGAGGAACATTTTTTACATTTGTCTATTTTCAGTGATGTCCCAGGCCACATTTGACTATAGACCAAGGATAACCATCTGTCCTTGTGCCATTTGTACAAGCATGGCAGCTAGGGTTGGTAACCCAGGGAGTTTTATTGTGCCCACACTGCCCCATAATCTGCCTAGAAACTGCAGCAATATAAATTCTGACAGAGAGAACAATAAAAACTGATGTAAGTATTAGGCAGCATAATATTACCTCAGGTCTTTGCTGTTTAATGGATTAAAACAAACACAAATGTTTTAATCATAATAATGTCGGTAATGATTCTTGTCTTCATCTATCTTGACAAATGACATCAGCACCACACATTCTGAGAATTAGAGATGAAACTTAGCAAAGAACCAGCTTGGTAAGATGCTAATAAGGTAAGAATAACATGGAGTAACATCCTAAAATGACTTCTATGAATGAAAGGTGTTTAAACCCTTATAAATGAAAAAGAAGGCTGGAATAAGAATTGGAATAACTAAATACCAACCCAAGTCAAATAATTTTCAAATAAAATAACTGTTACCATGATACCCATGTATGGTCAGGGAGGGAGGAAGGGAAGGAGGAAAAGATAGAGAGATGATGCACATAATGGCAATGCTAGATTTGCAACATATGGTTCTAAGTTAAGGCTTCTTTGATGCAATTTAAACTGCTACAGCAAGTTTGTGACCAGAAAAAGAATGACTGTAGTGTGCATGAACCAATGGTTAGTTCTGAGATTTTACTTCAAGCTATCATATGGGAAAGTGAATTCCACAGTTAAGGTAGTTTTCTCCCTAGAAAAGAACAAGCTATACAACAGCAACAGGTATTACTGATATTAAATTACCAAGCTCCACTCATTTATCTTAAATTAGAAAGCAGAGGAGCAAACATGACTGAAACCTAATATTACATGTGATTTTGACCATGAAAATTAACACACATTTGAAATGAAATAAGGTTGTGTCAAGTTTTTTTTCTCTCAACTTAAATGGCACCAAAATAATGTAAAGGAATGCAATGTAAGCTGCAGAAATGCTCACATAAATTTACTCCTGCCTCTCACATTCTGAATCTAATGAAATGCATAATTCTTTTGAGACAGTACAATGATTTTTCAACATGTTCTTCCGATGACCATAGTAAGTTTTAATCCACTAAATAATGCAAGAGTTGTTGCATCTATACAACTTTATTGTAAACAAGGTGCACTATTATCTGATTAACTTGAATGCACATTACCGTACATGGATTTTGCTCCTATTCCAACCTGTCAGAGATCTTGATGATAAAAACTTACAAATGGTCAAAACCTCGTTAATGTCCTCACAATCAAAATCCTCAGCGACCTTCTTGATATAAGCTTACATAAGAATTCAGACAGGTTTCAAAGAGATTTTCCAGGACATTTGTCAGATACAACTGATATGAACAGAATTGAAAGGTGTGCGTGTGTGTGCGTGCGATTTTGATTTTTAATGTAGCTTTAACTATTATTCAATCATATTGCTATGATGTCTGCAGTGTGGCAGGTTATAGTGATGTCTAGCACTGGAGCATCATACCATAGACATGAAGCATGATGTTCCACCCAGTCACATTATCCTGACACCAGTTGTTTTTTTCAAGTATATTTAAAAGTATTTTTTTAAATGGAAATTGACTTTTTCTGATTGACTTTTCTGCATATGTTTGTTGATCAATGATAAATAGGTACAAAAATAGAAAAAAAGCAGAAAAACTAATTACCACACCACTGCTACTCCATCTGGTAACTATCTGTGTTGTATGTCATTGATCCACACCACTGCTACTCCATCTGGTAACTATCTGTGTTGTATGTCATTGATCCACACCACTGTTACTCCATCTGGTAACTATCTGTGTTGTATGTCATTGATCCACACCACTGTTACTCCATCTGGTAACTATCTGTGTTGTATGTCATTGATCCACACCACTGTTACTCCATCTGGTAACTATCTGTGTTGTATGTCATTGATCCACATCACTGTTACTCCATCTGGTAACTATCTGTGTTGTATGTCATTGATCCACACCACTGCTACTCCATCTGGTAACTATCTGTGTTGTATGTCATTGATCCACATCACTGTTACTCCATCTGGTAACTATCTTTGTTGTATGTCATTCATCCACATCACTGTTACTCCATCTGGTAACTATCTGTGTTGTATGTCATTCATCCACATCACTGTTACTCCATCTGGTAACTATCTGTGTTGTATGTCATTGATCCACACCACTGCTACTCCATCTGGTAACTATCTGTGTTGTATGTCATTGATCCACACCACTGCATCCCATTTTATACAATTTTTGTCTAGTGATCCATCTGATAATTTTAATGGCTTTTGGTTTAAGCCTAAGATTTTTAGCAAATTCAAGTACTTTTAAAGGATAAAACTAACCTTCTTAAAAAATGTAAGAACTTTTCAAGAAACCCCTTAAAGTCAACAATTTTCCAAGGTTGTATGACCGATGTGTTACAAACCTCAGACATGAAAAAAGCTTGACGTTACAGGATGAATTAATGAACATTTGGACAAATGGCTACTCACCTGAATGGCCTCACTGTATAAATCTGCCATGGTGTCAGAGTCTGGTAATTCCTATGAAGTAAATTATGTAGAGTGAGATCAAATCTAATTATGTTTTTCTTAAAAAGATATCTTGCAAATACTTCAATAAAATAAACATAGATTATGTTAATTTGGTTGGTAAAATACAAATGAGCATGACAGGTTATAGTTTCACATGCAAATAGGTTTGTCACCAGTATGACATATTTCTCATGCAGCCACTCTATAAATAGGCAAGTACTGACATACATCATGTTAACTTTTTTTGTGTTGCCTCCCTTTATTTAAATTAAAACGGAGAAAGCAAAAAAGGCATTTATATTTCAACAAAAATGTTGTCCATTATTGGACAGATTTTTCAAACTAACATAATGTAAACTATGGTGACATTTAGGAAAAAATAAAAATTGAAATTTATATGTATGGAATTGTGCTAATACGGGAACCTCATTATGTACTGAAACACAATATAGTGAGATATATGTACTGAATCACAGTATTGTGTGAATAATCTAGGTAATGAATCATAGTATAGTGAGATCATATAAGCATTGACTCATGGTATATGTACTGAATCACAGCATAGTGAGATCATGCATGCACAGCAACATCATGCCTGTACTGAAGCATGGTATAGTGAGATCAAGTTATGTACTGAATCATGGTATAGTGAGAACATGCATGTATTGAATCACAGTATATTGGGACCACATATATACTGAATCATGGTATAGTGAGAACATGCATGTATTGAATCATGGTATAGCGAGATCATATACTAAATTATAATAATAATAATAATAATAATGATGATGTTGACTTTATTTAAAGAAGGTCATTTGGTCAACTGACCAATCTTCCATGTGGCCTTCTACAATGATATTTGTACAATATATATATATATATATATATATATATATATATATATATATATATATATATATATATATATATAATATGCATAATTTTTACAAGATGTGTCTTGAGACAACAAATTCTGTTAAAAACGTGACAAAGGATCTACTGCCAGAATAAAATATGTACAAGGCTTCAAGGACGAATACATACACGATTTATAAAAATAGTAGTAGTGAACATGTGTAAAACATTACAGATGAGTACATGATAACAATGTTGTAAAAAGTAGTAGTACTGAACTAAACAAAATCATACAAATGCTTGTTTCTGAAGATGTTGACTAAGAAGCTTTTTAAAACCCTGGTATATGTCTGCCGACTTTATGTCATGGAATTCCATAGTTTGGACTCTTCCTATGAAGCTTTGAATTTGATTTAGGAAAAGATGGCTCTCAATTCATACATTTATCCATTTTTTAACAAATTTAAAAATACATTTAAGATAATCAGAAGCCAAACAATATAAGAATTTGTAGACTAGAAAACCCTTCTGAAACTGTGTTCCCTGCTGAAATGGGAGCCACTTTATGATATTAAAAAGATTTTTTGATGGTGTATCCAAATCAGCATAAGAATAACTCTAGCTGCTCTTTTTTGAAATTTCAGTTGTTACAAGTCTATGCTCTTACAATAAGTAACAGAAAAGAGTGAAGACAGCAAGCTTTGTAAAATTTAACAAATAATTTTTTCCCTACCATACAAGTGAAAAATTAAGAAAAAAAGAATTTATGGTTTTAGAAATCAAATCCAAAAACAATCCAAGAATTAAAAATAGAAGTCCTAGTAATAAAAAGTCCTGAATGAAACTGAGTTTGAGTCCTGATGAAATCCAAAATGGAAGGTGATAATGTCTATTGTAGTCAGCGATGTGCTGCTGTGTCAAAAGTCCTTTGTTGAATCACTTATATATTTCCAGGGAAAAGTATTACTTGAATTCAATAATTTGAAGAAAATAAAAATTCAACCAAAACTGGTGACAGCATAATAACAATGTGTTAATTGTTTGGAGCCTGAATAACAAACTTCTATAAAAAAAAAACAACAGTAATAAGCTAATTAAGACATAAAACAGATTCCTGGATGAGGGTTAAAAGTTCATTATTTCTATATAGAAAAAAGTTTGTTATGCTATTTGTCATGTAGTCATGGTATAACTTTGATTATTACTCTAAGAAAGACAAATATATAAAATAAATTTTTTTTTTACCAAAACGGTCACTCATTTTTGGAACGAGATTAGAAACTAGATAAAATGTCAGTTGTTTATGTCAATAAAATAAAACAAAAAAATCAGTCAAAACAAACAGAACTGAACTCAATATTACAATAGTATGTAATGGAATTTAAAAAATTAAAACTAACAAATAATTAAATTAAATATATATGAGTTATCTTTCCTGATTTTCTATACAACTATAACTCCAGATAGAATGATATTCTAGGTTTGGCATGATATATGCATTGTAGAATATCTTTATCTGTTCTTGAGAGAGATAACATTTTATTCTGTTCAAGAGATAAAGCAGTAAATTAACTTTTTAATGACTTATCAACTTGTATTTTCCATCACAAGATCTGGTCTATAATAATGCCAAGGAGTTTTTCATTTCCTGGCTGTTGTATATCCATTCCTTTCATCAAATACTTTGAAATAATTTTTCTCAGCTTTTACTGTTGTTTGACTACCTAAGATCATGGCTTTTGATTTGGCTGCATTTATCTTTATACCACTGTGTTTTACACTAGTTATTTATTTTTACAAAATCTTTAACTTAGTGCTGATGTTATGGCCTGTTGATCCAATGTACCATCTGCGAACATCGTGGTGAACAGCTCAATGTGATATTATAAATCATTGATGTACAGCAGAAAGAGTAATGGTCCAAGAACTGATATTTGTGGAACACCTGCCTTTTTATATCAGTTTCTTATCTAAAAAGTTTTTAAAATAGAAACTTGTTTTTGTCTGCCTTTAAGATAGGACAGAAACCAAGTTAAGCTGTCATCACTCAGAGGTAATGCCATGGACAGCATCACTGGTAATTCCATGGATATCATCACCAGAAGTAATTCCATGGACATCATCACTATGTGGTAATTCTATGGACATCATCACTGTGGTAATTCTATGGACATCATCACTCTTAGGTAATTCCATGGACATCATCTCTCAGCTAATTCATGTACATAGCTAATTCATGTACATCATCACTGTGGTAATTTTATGGATATCATCACTCTGTGATAATTCCATGGACATCATCACTCAGCTAATTTTCCATGGACATCATCACTGTAGTAATTTCATGGACATCATCACTGTGGTAATTCCATGGACATCATCACTGTGGTCATTCTATGGATATCATCACTCAGAGGTAATTCAATGGACATCATCACTCTGTGGTAATTCTATGGATATCATCACCAGAGGTTATTCCATGGATGTCATCTATGTGGTAATTCCAAGGATATCATCTATGTGGTAATTCCATAGATATCATCTCTCTGTGGTAATTCCATAGATATCATCTCTCTGTGGTAATTCCATAGATATCATCTCTCTGTGGTAATTCCATGGACATCATCACTCTGGTAATTCCATGGACATCATCACTCAGTAGTGTATCTGCAGTTTGCTTTCTTTCATCACTGGGAGAATCACACTAAGCAGATCTTATACAATGTTTTGAAGCAGATCTTATACAATGTTTTGAAGTTTTTGGATAAATGTATTTGGTTGTTGGCCCCATCTTCATTGCCATTTTCCTAAAACTGCATATCTGAGTGGAACATTTTGCTGTGTTTTGCCTTATGCCGATATTGTAGACAGTCATGACAATGTTTTGTGCTTTTGTCTGTATGATGGCACATTAGGCCCTTGTTCAAAACAGTAGAAACAGCTTCTTGATTTCTGATGATGGTGAAAACAGTTTCCCAATTATGTTTGTGATCTATTTTTCTATGCCTTTTAGAGGCATCATAGATGCCCTTTAAAGTTGGGAAAATCTCATTTACGGTATTGAGAAAAGTGGGACAATCCCTTCTTATTTCGATGGATTTTTCTTTAGGCATTATGTGTTCCAGAACTAATCCAGTCATGGTCATTAATCCATGTTAAATGTTTATCATTTTGTGATTCCACTCCTGACATTGATGATCAATTAGAGCATTCAACTCATGAATGTCTGTGTCAATTCTTGGACATGCACTGCATAAAAAGACTGAGCAGTTATGATTTTCCAGGTATATGTTGTTTTGTGTTATAAAAATTGGTTTCAATCTGGTCAATATGTACATTGTTACTTATATCATTGCCACCAGCACTGATTATAATAGTGTCATATTAAGAAACAATTATTTTTTATGGTTTTAAATGTATGACCAGTTTCTGCCCCAGGTAAACACTTAATTTGAACCCAAAGTTTCAGACCTCTTTTATTAATGTATTTAATAATGGAGTCTCCAATTATGAGATTTTTTTTTCTTCTAGAATTATCATGTTCTTTGATGTTTTCTTCTGTGTCTTTGGTAGAATCCAGTGTATTACAAAATCTACAGCTGAGATATTAAGGCCCTTTACTGCTATTTGTGACATTGTGTGGTAGAGAGTTTCCACTGAAGCTTAAGGGACTGTAGGGTCTTTCTCTATATTATGGGTGGGTTTGGAATTAGTGTTTTCTCTCTGGTAATTTTCTTTTACATTCATAAGCCAGTTATTTCATTTAATTGCTTTTGTGATTTTCCTTTGTTTTTGTATTTATAATGTCTTCCTGTACTGCTGCTTAAATGTCAGGATTCATGCTGTTTGAAGCAGCATAGCCATATTTCAGCTACATAATTTCTGACAGGAGTGAACCTTTATCTTTTATTTAGCTGTTTTACTTTCTTTCATTTTTGTTGTCCTCTTCCAGAACAAGACAACAGCTTGATGTCTTACTTAGGTCACATCTGATGGTTTTTTTTTTCAAGGTTCAAAAATTTAGTCTTGAAATCTGATAGCTTTTTTCCAAGTATCTCATGCTTATTCCTTGCTGACTCATGTTTGATTGTTAAAGATTTACATTCCTTTGACAGTTTCTTGGTTTTTGCTGTCATTTTTGCAAGTTCTTGTTGAAGCAATTTATTTTCCCTCATTAAGGCTGTCTTGTCATTTTCACACTGCAGATCAGAAACTTTATCTAAGGTCTCACTGGATAGTTTCATATTTGGACACCTAATTTTTAAGGTAGAAGACAAGAGTCTAATTATCCCAACCCTAGCATTTATAAATTCACACAAGCTAAATTTGTAATGTGGTTAGACTAGCATTTGAGATAAAATGCGTAACTGGGGCAGCAAATGAGCAACTGACTTGGCTTATGTATTTCCATGTGTCTGCTCCTGAGGTAAATATCTAAATGGTTTAGGGGTGATGAAAAGTATGCTAATTTGTTATAGTACTAAATTATGAACTTAAAGGATGAATAAGGTACACACTGATTTTTTTAGCCTCCTTGTCACAGGAAAATGTTCAAAATAGTTCTTTTCTGTCAAAAATTAATGTAAAAAAAGGTGTTGGTGGCAGTGTTGGTTCAGTACAAAAGCTGCCAGTTATTAAAGGAATTAACCTGATTGCCTCATTCAAAATCTCGCATGTTTTCTACAACAATCATTAGTTTGTGTTTATTTTTATTTGTATCTTCAGTGTAAAATTATTCTTATTTTTCTGCAATAGGTCATTGTTGGATGAAAATTCACCAGATAAACTGCCCAGTGAGACCTGAGAATCAGCCTTTGTGATGGCTTTGGGGAGCAATTCATTAATAGTTTTCTCCAGCTAGCTCAGCTGAAATTTTCTCACCACAGGTTTTCAGTTTCTGTTTCATGAAGGAAAGAAAATCTTAGATGAATTTCACCAGCGTTAGTTGGCACTAATTTCTGTGTCTGAATTCCCAATAGGGAAGAGCTGTACATGACACTCTGTTAAATGAACAGTAGATCCACTAGATATTAGCAAAGACTGATTTGGGGTGCTACTGGCATGAAAATATTCTGACTGTTTCCATTACAACTTGTTTCAGAATAAATTTTTTGCAGCTAGGAAAAATTATTTTCTGTCAATTCTTTATAGTTGGGCACCTGAATACTTAAAAGTATTTGTAGAACTATAAAGTATCGCAGTAACTTTGTAGGGTTGCAGAATTTCTGGGGAATTCAGGATTTTGAAGATCAAGCCATTATACTCATTATCCATTCCTTGACTGTATCGCAAGGTCAGCTTGTTCTGTCATTTTGATATAAGCTTTATATCACAGTTATAGAGTTTGTTTTGTACTTTAAGACTAATTGTCAACATCAATATTTGACAGCTGTTTTGTGGGAGTAGTGTAAATTTCACTTTTAGAGAATCCCAAAAAGCTGCTGCCATCTAGTGAGTTATCTTGAATCAAATACAATGGATTTTTTTTCATGGTAAAAATTTAAACAAAAAGTTTTTTTCTTTAGGATCTGTTATATTTCAGAGATGGGCTAAATGTAATCAAACACAAGAACAGAGATCCTTCATTTTGAATCAAGATGGTTCTATCCTGATGTTCACATTGATGGATTTCTTCTATTCTCTGCCACTGTTCACTAACTGATACATCATCTGAAGTTTAGATATAGCCATTGTTGTTCAACTTAGTCCACTTAGGTAGCCATCTTGGATTAACTAAAATCCTTTGTTTTGAACTGGTTTTCAAAGTCTTTTGAACAACTATTAACATCTACATTAAATTTCACTTACACTAACTCAATATCTTCATAAATCCAGTGTATTAATTATGGTAATAGGTTTTAGTTTATTCCACACAAGTTATTACATCAAATCAATTGAATGTTGAGCTCTAACTAGTCAATGATATAATTCCTAAGTTAAATTGCTTTTTAAAAAATGAAAGAAAAAGAAAATGATGATGATGATAATAATAATAATAATAATAATAATAATAATAATAATAATAATAATAATAATAATAATAATAATAATAGTAGTAATGATACAATCAATTATTAAGTCTGAATATTAGAGACAGAAGATATTATTACTACTTCACTCTTTGAAATTTTCAATGAATACACCAACACTGATGAGTAAACCTGTGTTTTTGAATATCTATGAAACTGAGGAACCACAATCTGCCATGGTGAATCCTGCTGGCTAAACAAACTTTCAAAATCACAAAACAGTTCTTGCATTGTATTAAAACAGAAAAATAATGTTAAAGATTCATGAAAAGAAGCATGATGTACCTTTTGGTCAAAGATATTTCATGGATGATAAATTAAACACACAGATATTCCTTGATTTAACCATTACTGCAATTGCACTAATTTCCCTCCTCACAGTATAGAGAGATCATGCATGTCTTAAATCATGGTATAGTATGACCAAATATGTACTGAATCATTGTATAGTAAGACCAAATATGTACTGAATCATGGTATAGTAAGAACAAATATGTACTGAATCATGGTATAGTAAGACCAAATAAGTACTGAATCATGGTATAGTAAGACCAAATATGTACTGAATCATGGTATAGTAAGACCAAATATGTACTGAATCATGGTATAGCAAGATCATGTATGTACTGAATCATGGTATAGCAAGATTATATATGTACTGAATCATGGCATAGCAAGATCATGTATGTACTGAATCATGGTATAGCAAGATCATGCATGTACTGAATCATGGCATACCAAGATTATGTATGTACTGAATCATGGCATAGCAAGATCATATATGTACTGAATCATTGTATAGCAAGATCATGTATGTACTGAATCATGGTATAGCAAGATCATAAATGTACTGAATCATGGTATATTAAGATCATGTACATACTGAATCATGGTAAAGCGAGATCATGCATGTACAGAATCACAGTATAGCAAGATTATGTATGTACTGAATCATGGCATAGCAAGATCCTGTACATACTGAATCATGGTATAGAAAGATCATGCATGTACTGAATCATGGTATAACAAGATCATGCATATACTGAATCATGGTATAGCAAGATCATGTATGTACTGCATCATGGTATTACAAGATCATGTATGTACTGCATCATGGTATTACAAGATCATGCATGTACTGAATCATGGTATAGCAAGATCATATGTACTGAATCATGGTATAACAAGATCATGTATGTATTGAATCATGGTATAGAAAGATCATGCATGTACTGAATCATGGTATAACAAGATCATGCATATACTGAATCATGGTATAGCAAGATCATGTACATACTGAATCATGGTATATTAAGATCATGTACATACTGAATCATGGTATTGCAAGATCATGTATGTACTGCATCATGGTATTACAAGATCATGCATGTACTGAATCATGGTATAGCAAGATCATATGTACTGAATCATGGTATAACAAGATCATGTATGCACTGAATCAGGGTATAGCAAGATCATGTACATACTGAATCATGGTATAGCAAGATCATGTATGTACTGAATCATGGTATAGCAAGATCATTTATGTACTGCATCATGGTATAGCAAGATCATGCATGTACTGAATCATGGTATAGCAAGATCATGTATGTACTGCATCATGGTATAACAAGATCATGCATGTACTGAATCATGGTATAGCAAGATCATATGTACTGAATCATGGTATAACAAGATCATGTATGTACTGAATCAGGGTATAGCAAGATCATGTACATACTGAATCATGGTATAGCAAGATCATGTATGTACTGAATCATGGTATAGCAAGATCATTTATGTACTGCATCATGGTATAGCAAGATCATGCATGTACTGAATCATGGTATAGCAAGATCATGTATGTATTGAATCATGGTAAAACAAGATCATGCATGTAGTGAATCATGGTATAGCAAGATCATGTATGTACTGAATCATGGTATAACAAGATCATGCATGTACTGAATCATGGTATAGCAAGATCATGTAGGTACTGAATCATGGTATAACAAGATCATGTATGTACTGAATCATGGTATAGCAAGATCATGTAGGTACTGAATCATGGTATAACAAGATCATGTATGTACTGAATCATGGTATAGCAAGATCATATGTACTGAATCATGGTATAACAAGATCATGTATGCACTGAATCAGGGTATAGCAAGATCATGTACATACTGAATCATGGTATAGCAAGATCATGTATGTACTGAATCATGGTATAGCAAGATCATGTGTACTGAATCATGGTATAGCAAGATCATGTGTACTGAATCATGGTATAACAAGATCATGTATGCACTGAATCAGGGTATAGCAAGATCATGTACATACTGAATCATGGTATAACAAGATGATGTATGTACTGATCTATAATTTAATTTTAGTCAATGACTCCTTAATGATCCCACATGATATCTGGAATTAATTTTGGTCAATGACTCCTTAATGATCCCATGTGATATCTGGAATTAATTTTGGTCAATGACTCCTTAATGATCCCACATGATATCTGGAATTAATTTTGGTCAATAACTCCTTAATGATCCCACATGATATCTGGAATTAATTTTGGTCAATGACTCCTTAATGAGCCCACATGATATCTGGAATTAATTTTGGTCAATGACTCCTTAATGATCCCACGTGATATCTGGAATTAATTTTGGTCAATGACTCCTTAATGATCCCACGTGATATCTGGAATTAATTTTGGTCAATGACTCCTTAATGATCCCACGTGATATCTGGAATTACATCATAATGAAGAACAGATGCTTGATAACAGTACCATGTAATATCTAGAATTCTGTCATAATGAAGGACATTATAAAGAGGGAGATATGTGTAGCTATTATTATGTATGCAGTTATTATCCTAATTTTACCATATATAAACATTCAAAACACTTACACACTGTTTTTGTTTCACCCATCCATACAGAGGGGTTCCTCTCTCTAAAGTTAACTGGTATAAAGAGATGTGGTCATCACAAAAACTTAATACCTGCAAAACACAAGATAGGAGTTAGGAGAAAGTAATAAATATGGTGCTTTCATTGGTTTCTAATCTGGAGTCTAAATAATCTCAATGAGAATGCCTGCATCCCAATTTCTAAAACTTGTATGTAATTACAAACACCATACCAAGTGCTTAGTGTGATCCAGAGTCACTACAAAATTTGATTAATATCCAGCTCATATTATTTCAAATCTAAATCTATCATTTATCACATATCAGTTTGGAGGCTGCTACAATCAAATCAAACTACTTGTTTGGGTATGATTTTTAATTTTCAAAAATAAACTGTTCTTAGTTCTACCCTTTTAGGTTATCTTGTTTGTACATTTAATACAACACAAATGATTGTTCTTTACAGGTTATAAATTTATACACAATATATTGTACAACTGCACGAATAACCAGTGAAATAACAAGATATTGTACAACTGTATGACTAACCAGTAAAATAACAAGATATTGTACAACTGCATGAATAACTAGTGAATTAACAAGATATTGTACAACTGCATGAATAACCAGTGAAATAACAAGATATTGTACAATTGCATGAATAACCAGTGAAATAACAAGATATTGTACAACTGCATGAATATCCAGTGAAATAATATATTGTACAACTGCATGAATATCCAGTGAAACAACAAGATATTGTACAACTACATGAATATCCAGTTAATTAACAAGATCTTGTACAACTGCATGAATAATCAGTGAAATAACACAATATTGTACAACTGGATGAATAACCAGTGAAAAAACAAGATATTGTACAACTGCATTAATAACTAGTGAATTAACAAGATATTGTACAACTGCATGAATAACCAGTGAAATAACAAGATATTGTACAACTGCATGAATAACCAGTGAAATAACAAGATATTGTACAATTGCATGAATATCCAGTGAAATAACAAGATATTGGACAACTGCATGAATAACCAGTGAAATAACAAGATATTGTACAACTGCATGAATAACCAGAGAAATAACAAGATATTGTACAACTGCATGAATAACTAGTGAAATAACAAGATACTGTACAACTGCATGAATAACTAGTGACATAACATGATATTGTACAACTGCATGAATATCCAGTGAAATAACAAGATATTGTACAACTGCATGAATAACCAGTGAAATAACAAGGTATTGGACAACAGCATGAATAACCAGTGAAAAAACAAGATATTGTACAACTGCATGAATAACTAGTGAAATAACAAGATATTGTACAACTGCATGAATAACCAGTGAAATAACAAGATATTGGAGAACTGCATGAATATCCAGTGAAATAACAAGATATTGGACAACTGAATGAATAACCAGTGAAATAACAAGATATTGGACAACTGCATGAATAATCAGTGAAAAAACAAGATACTGAACAACTGCATGAATAACTAGTGAAATAACAAGATATTGTACAACTGCATGAATAACTAGTGACATAACATGATATTGTACAACTGCATGAATAACCAGTGAAATAACAAGATATTGTACAACTGCATGAATAACCAGTGAAATAACAAGATATTGTACAACTGCATGAATAACCAGTGAAATAACAAGATATTGTACAACTGCATAAATAACCAGTGAAATAACAAGATATTGGGCAACTGCATGAATAACCAGTGAAAAAACAAGATATTGTACAACTGCATGAATAACTAGTGAAATAACAAGATATTGTACAACTGCATGAATAACCAGTGAAATAACAAGATATTGTACAACTGCATGAATAACTAGTGAAATAACAAGATATTGTACAACTGCATGAATATCCAGTGAAATAACAAGATATTGTACAACTGCATGAATAACCAGTGAGATAACAAGAACCAGAGTCAGCCTGATATCATTCACTTGGCTTACACAACTCTTGACCATTTCAACAAGCAAGCTTATGCACTTGTAAGAACACAACCAAACATAAATCTTCCAACCTTTATATTATCTCTTACTCTTTCACTACAGTCTGATAAAATTTCTATCCAAAACAAGAAATCATCAGTTTGGTACTTCCACATTTAATATTAGCATGTTTTGTCCAATAATGCACAGCTTCAATCTGACAACTCTGATCCCAAATTAGTCAAGTTTTACCCAAATAAATTGCAAAAGTGAGGGCACACAAACTGGCAGTAGTTTCAAGTTCTCAAGTGTAATCTTCCAACCAACTAATTTTGATCTTTCCATAGAAAAAAACCCAGTGAATTAATTCTATCCTTTCAAAAAAGACACAATGTTTTTGATGTGGCATTTTACCATTGTCACAGAGATGATAAATGTAGTCAAGGCAAATAACCACAATTCCACAGATTACTTAACTGATTGACAATAGTTTGGGTCAGTTTGATTATCCTTTGAGAATTGCTGAGGGAAAGTCCATTATGCTAATTTACATAGGTAAAGTACAAAAGTGGTACAACCCACCTTATTTTAAGTTTGGTAAATTAGAGATCCATTTTGATGAAAAAAACTTTATGACAATTCCTTACCATGAATGTTTAAGCCATTGTTTTTATTAAAGATTACTGACTAGATATGATGATGAGCAAGGTTTCTTTGAAGTCAGATTTATCTACATCTATAAAATGCATATCAACATTATTTTGGAATTACAATCACAATAAAATTAAGAGCAGTGTCACAGTGGGAGTGTGATGAATATTTTAAGGCAAAAAGATATACTTATTGACCCCTCTTGGGGCCACAAAAGTCTTTTAAGTTTCCAAAACCCCTAGCACTGCTTGCATGGTAACAGATATGCTTTTTGACCCCACTTTAAACCACTAAACATTTTCAAGTTTTCAAAACCCCTAAAATTGCCTACATGGCTGGCAGGTATGCTTTTTGACCCCACATGAAACCACCAAACATTTTCAAGTCTCCAAAACCCAAATCACTACCTGGAAGGTTAGCAGGTATGCTTATTGCCATGTGTGCTAAATATTAAAGACAATATGCCATTCTGGAATCATGGTTGACAAATATGCCTGCTAAGGTAAAACTGGAACCATGGTGGACAAATAAGTCAACTAAGATGATACTGGAATCACAAACTTACCAATCCTTTCAAAGATCATCTCATTAATGCAGTTGATTTTGTTTCCCATAATTCTGACCAGTTTTCAGTAAGGTATAACAAAATAACATGTATAACTGCTATTGTCAAGTTGGAAAGCATTTATTTAAAAAGTTTGGTATTCCAAAATGATGCATTGATAATAACCATTATGTTCATCTGAAAAGTTTGCAAAGTACATATGCACCTTATTAGCCTCTAGTACAGCTGCACAAACTTCAGTTCCAAACCCTATATTCCTCAATGGCTTGTTTCTATCTTTCAACTTCACTTAATTCTTGGAATTTTTTTCTTCATTTCACATGATGGCAATAATATCTCCCACCATGTGATGTCCAATAAAAGTAACTGGGTCACTTCTTGTTCTCATTCAGAACAATCCTAATACTCCTTTTTATTCTTTTATACTGATTGTTCAAATTTTTAAGGCAGCTTATTTTTTCTTTTGTCCTTAACATGTATTGGAAGCTGGATGTCGTTTACAAACCAATTCTATAATCAACAGTTTGATCAAGCAGATTCTTTGCATGACAAAATATGAGTTTAAAGCATCTGAGATACCACTGTAAAATTAGTCTGGTTCTCTGACTAATTTCACTAGAACTTATATGTAATCTGGATCCAAATCAAACACTGATGAGACTAGTTTTGCAACAATAAAATTTCTGTAGTTCTTCTTTTTATTCCATAAGTCGGTATTTTAATGGTTATTTTCATAAGATTTATGGGAAACTCATAGGGTTTGGCAGGTCTGGAATCATGGTGGACATGTAAACCAACTATAATCATTATTAACAAATAATTCAGCTAAGGCAAAACTGGATTTATGGTGGACAAATAAGTAAGGTATGATTTTATTTGAACCATAAAAAAAATTCAGATTTCATCTGTGCATTTCACTGAACTATAATATTTAACACAGAATTTTAGCAAGCAAGTGAAACTTTATCTAACCTTGTGAAGTTCAGTTCTCCAGTCTTCAAGCGTCTGCCCTGGACAACCAAAAATCACATCCACTGACACTCTGCCTGGATACAATTCTTTTGCTTTCTCAACACAGCTTGTGTACATTAAAAAGAGACAAAACTGAGTTTTAGTAACGATTTTTCAAATTTCCTATTCACTTTGATAAAAACTGTCATATTGAGCAAGGTTAATAAAGATTTCTAAAACTCCACTCATCCCATCTGGCAGAGATTTAAAACCTGACGTCAAATATAAACTCCTCAACAACAGAAATACATCAGCTGATGTTGCGAATGACTTAAAGTGTTTATCATATGTAATGTTGTTTTCAGTAACTTATTCTTTAACTCATTTAAAAGGAAACTTGCATGGCACTTTTTAAAAGCGACTTCACTGACTTTTCTGGTTGGAATATGTTGTTAACCTGCTTAATCAAGATTAAAAAACTCCCAAGCTTTTTAAATGGTTAGTCATACAATCTAAGTCCACCATCTGTCAGGACCCCCCCCCCCATCCTACAAGTTGATACAATTGCATTTACTATAATAATTCCTTACAGGCTATATCCCATTACACATGAACAACTTCTTGTGTACAAAATGTCAGCTATTCAGGTAGATTTTCATAACAGTGATGTTTCAGTTTAGGATTTTAATGCCAGGAAGGTGAAAAAATGTCATAATGACATCATGGACATCCTTGTAATGCATAGTATCAACTGTATTAAACACTTTACTATAATCATTAGCAAAGGTCAAATTCAACGGTAGGTTATCATCTTCAATAATGATGTTTGCACCAACAGCCATTTGAAATTAATAAAACGTGCAATCATGACATGATTTTGAACATGTTATGTCATTTACGACATCAAGTACTTCATTTTGATAGAAAGAATCTGGCATCAAAAATAATAATTACAAAGTCTATGTAAGTTGTTTCATTGTTTCATTTAGGTGCATAATCAATCTGCTTTAAATATATTTAGTTAGATATATTAATATGGTTTACTGTGCTTTTTAGATTTATTACTAATATAATGTATATCCAATGCATGTTTAATAAAATGCAATGAGACATCATGAGTGATCTTATGGCAAGATATAATGACCAATGCAGCTGAATATATGTTAAGTCCATTCTTTATATTATTCATGCATTCCTTACTGGGTAGCATTTGTATTTACATGTAATACCATCTTACACAAGATTATTTCTTATTCATTCTACTTCTTTCACAGATTTCATCTGATATAGGCTTGTAAGACTATAAATTGCTGTTTTTATAATTTTATATGTTAGTACAACCTTTTATTGAAAAACGTTTTGTTTCCATAAAGACCACTTCATTTTTCTTGGTCATAATAGTCATTTAATATTTTTCTATACTACATTAGTAGTAAATATCAACATGTATGTCCTCATTTTCAGACACTATAATGAAGAGTACTGTCTCTACTGTGGGAAAACTGGGAATATGATGCATGTATGCCCTCATGGCAAACAGATTTGAGTGCTTCAGATGCCGTAAATTTGGACAAAAAACAATGACTCTGTCAATCATGTATTATAAATACTTGGAAGCTGGCAAAGAGGAGAATGACTATGCATCATCTGTAACAAATTGAAATGTACCTAATGAGACTCTTGACTCTAACTATTCAATGGACAATGTTGTAAATGCAAATGTTAATGGATTTTCAGGGTCTGTATGTGACTTTGAACATTTAAGTATGGAAATAGAATGTAAGAATGATAAAAATAGTATGGAGACAATCTCAGTGGGTAACACATTGCTTTTTGTTGTTGTTGTTGGGCTTAATGCTATTTTTTAGCACACAATAGGCTATTTATGTATTAATGGTGGAGGAAGAAACCAGGGAATCACCGGAAAGAACTACCGACCCACAAGAAGCTACTGGCAAGCTTTCTCACATATCCACATTCACCAAATCCTAGACTCAAACCCAAGCAGACAGAGGTGAGATGGCAGTGATCTGTAACGAAAAGTGCTTTAGACTACTCGGCCACTCAGGGCCCCGTAACCCATTGCATAACATACATATAATAGATATGAAACTAAATGCAATAGGTTTTAACATAGGTCACTTAAATGTACAAGGTATAGTGTGGAAAATAGACCAAATTAAGTTAATGTTGTCTTCCAAGGAAAATAATATACCTGTTTTAGGACTCACTAAAACCAAATTAAATGCTAACCACAATGATAATCTATTTCACTATCAAAATACAATAAACCAGTATGCAGGGACAGAGATACAGCAGGGGGAGGTTTTATTGTATACGTTAAAGAAAATGTAAATGGAGAAAGGCAACTTGACTTGGAGTCACAACAAATTGAGAGTATCTGGGTGGAAATTTATCAAAATAATGCAAAATCATTCCTAGTTGGTTTCATCTATAGGCTACCTTCCTCCAAGGCAATTTAGAATGATAACATTTTGAAACAGATGGAAAATGTTCTTGCACATGAGAAAGAAACATATATACTCGGTGATATAAATAAGGACTTTCTCAATACTAAAATAACAAACAACTGGATGGAATTTATTGAATCATTAAGCCTAATCCAGCTGGTAAATGACCCCACAAGGGTAACATAAGAATCAAGCACTCTTATTTATCACATTTTACCAACCAATCAGGCGATGTAACTTGTGTTAACATACAAAAAGTTGGTACTTTTTGGACAAGAAAGGTTAAATGTAAGAGAAATAAGAAAAATACACACAAAACTATCACTTACAGATCATTCAAAAATTTTAATGAAGAACAATTTCTCAATGACCTATATAAAGTTCCATGGAGTATGATCAAAAATTTGGATGACATAGATGATGCTCTGAGGGTGTGGACTGACTTATTTATGGATATAGTCTCTAAGCATGTACCACTGAAAGTACATTGAGTAAAGAATGAAATCCAACCTAATTGGCTTACAACTGAAATCCTTGATGCTATGAAAACATGACACCAATTCAAGGCTATGGGAAACCATGCACAATATAAAGTATGGAAAAATAGAATAAGTATGATTAAAAAGCTAAACAAAATTATTATCAATCACTGCTTAAAAAAAGAGCGACAAAAACTGCATTTGGAAAGTCTTCAATGAACTCACTGGAGGAACACACAAAGATCAGATAAATAAAATTCACTCAATTTTGGTAAATGACACCATAGTAACTGATGATAATGAGATTGTAAATGTTTTCAATGATTTTTTTCATCAACACTACCACAAAGTTAAAAGAACCAGTGATTGAAAACAACTTTAATGAACTGAAAAATTTCTGCAGCAGCAAAATCTCTAAGGAGGTATGTTTCTCTACCCACCAGTATCACAAAACTTTGTTAAGAAATGTCTCAGTGAACTTGATACTAAGAAAGCTACAGGACTTGATCAGATTGGTCCACGACTCATTAAATCTTCTGCCTCTGCTGTTGTAGATAGCATAACATTCATAATCAGTTTAAGTATTGCATCCTCATCTGTTCCCAAAATATGGAAAACTGCAAAAGTAACTCCTATTCACAAATCTGGTCCTAACTAAGGATGATGCTGATAACTACAGGTCAATCTCAATACTATCAAACTTGTCAAAATTAATTGAAAAGCATGTCCATGACTCATTCATATTTAACCAAACATTTACACCCTAATCAATCTGGCTTTGGACAGAAACATTCAAGTGAGACTGCCTTGATCTCCCTAACTGATAAATGGCTTCAAGCACTTGACCAAGATAGAATAATAGGATCTATATTTGTAAATTTCAGGAAAGCTTTTGACATGGTGGATCATGAAATCCTTTTGAAGAAACTGAAAATCTACCAATGTGATGAAAGTACAGTTAAAATGGTTTACTTCATATTTAAATGAGAGAACAAAACTTCTTTAATGTTCTGTCTGAACCTGGAACAATTAGATATGGAGTACCACAAGGCTCAATTATAGGTCCATTACTATTTATTTTATTTATTAATGACCTAGCACTGGTACTATGGGACTCAGTGTCATCTATAGATTTCTATGCAGATGACAAAACATTGTCAGACATCCAAAACACAAAGCATGAACTCAAAATTTCTCTACAGAATGACCTAAACAAACACTGGATAACTGGTGCACATGCAATGGCATGGTTAATACTAGTAACAGTAAAATATTACTTATCTCATCACAGAATAAAAGA
Organism: Potamilus streckersoni; assembly: GCA_016746295.1. Classification (NCBI taxonomy): domain Eukaryota; kingdom Metazoa; phylum Mollusca; class Bivalvia; order Unionida; family Unionidae; genus Potamilus; species Potamilus streckersoni. Next base: position 805,795 of record JAEAOA010002063.1, read on the forward strand.
ACAAAACTTAATAGTGATGAACTATGTCTGACATGGAAGGATAAAAGTGCAAATGCTCTGTCGCAATAGTCTACTTGGTGTTTTGGTAGATAATAACCTATCAAGGACTAAACATATCAAACAAAAAGTAAATTCAAGTTCTCAGTGGGGATAAGACATTTTCTCCCTAAAAGGCACAGAAAACTATTTTATAACAGTTACATACAACCCTATTTAGACTACTGTAATACAGTATGGGGTAATTCAAATGATAAAAACATAGCAAAGCTGACACCTTTACAAAAAAATAGTATGAGTTAATATCAATCCAGAACAAAAGCAAGGAAAATTTAGCTGGTGATTTTTTTGTTGTTGTTGTTGGGCTTAATGCCATTTTTCTGCACATGATAGGCTATCCATGGCGGCCAGTATTAGTGGAGGAAGAAACCAGGAAATCTGCGGAAAGAACCACCAACCTACAAAATGCTGGTAAGTGAAAAATATTAACTGTTATTGACTAAATCTGTTTGAGAAAAGCCAAATTTACTGGATAGCCAATAATAGTGCTCATGAATATTTACAGTCACTATTCCGGTATAGGCTACCTGGTAATACTCTCCACCTGCAATCCATGTCTACCAAACAGTATAAAATTCCCAAACCAAATAAGGAATTATTTTTTTTAACAATTTCAGTATATCAAGTGGCTTCAGAGATGCAGCAAAAATAAATAAATTCCTTTAAATGAGGGCCTCAAGTTAGATAAGTTCTTATCTAATTGTGTTCCTCTCTTTAAATAAAGTCATAATAACAACAATCACTAATAGTGAACACTAAGTTTCCGACATATGGGGGCAGCAGATTCATATATGTGCTTTAGTTATTGAACAGTTGTCAAATTTTGCAGCATGGAAGCTATTGCCATCTGATTAACTAGGAAAGTTTATTCAGAGGCTCTGCTGCTAGTGTTGTAAAACTTTCTGGCAGGATTTTATGAGAGGCTCTGTTAGAGACTTGGCATGGGAATAACAGCATTACTAAGAGTTATTTACAGTCATATTGAACAAAGTATTGCAACTTGATGATAAAGATTTGATAAAGAAAAGAAAAAGTTGTTCCAGCACTGTTTGAGCGTATGGCAATATGGACTCAGAAAAAGTACTGTAAAAACTGTCATGAGTGACCTCTGCTATGAACGTCCTCATGTCATTTCCAACCACAATCGAAAGGCATGAATCGATTTTATTATAAAAAATCCTTTTGTGAGTGACCACCTGCTGAACGCGACCAGTGACCGCAATGTTTTGGCAAAATATACATTTCAACACTGCTATGAATGACCACATCACAAAAATAAAGATATAAGCTACTGACTTTATTTTATCCCTGTAATAACAACCATTATGTACAACAACAAAAAAAAAACAAGGCTGGCTACCGAAATAAAATTTTGAGGGAGCTGATAGGGTATTATAGTTTCCTTTGTAAACCAATCTAAAGTCCTTAGTCTGGTTCCCAGTTTCTCATGCTCGTTGCATTGTTCTCTGCTAATCATATAGGTGAGAGCTACACATTTGAAGCAGTGAACCAGACTGAATATTTCTCACACTTATCCAGCATCCCTATGAATGACCTTATCACAAGAACATCAACACCACTGACCTATATGTAATCAATTACAACAACGACCACTAACTCTAATGATTGTTCTGATAAAATCAAACATAAAAAGAATAATAATAATAATAATAATAATAATAACAATAATAATAATAATAATAATTTAAAAAACGATTGTGGCTACCGCTAATGGACGTTAGTCCATAAACCAGGCTAATGAACATATCACAAACTGCTATTGTTATGTCAAAATTGACTTAGTGGTCACATATATTATCTTTAGTGTTAATCTGTATTGCTCTGTCTATTAAACAAGCAGGAGAAAATCATTTGCAGAATTCAATTAAAAGTTTTCAAGCATTGTGATGTTTGTTGTTTGTTTTAATGACATGTGATTACATCCCAATTCAAGCTAATGCAATTGTCTCACACACTTTGTTTATATAGTTAATCCCTGTATGTATTCTTTAAATGATGCCATAGACTTTTGTCACCGAGTAAATGGTTTTGTTACTGGATGAGATAATTGTTTATTTTTTATTTCATTATTTAATAGATATGCATTGCACATGAAAAGATATTTCTTATTTCCAAGACCCTGTCAAAATGATCTATATGTTTGATATTGTAACTGAACAATAACATTAACACCTTGAACCTTAATAACAATGGATGAACCTCCAACTAAAAAGAGACACATTTTAACGCTGGAGAAAATAATTATTGTAACTGAAAGAAGGGAAAATTAGCAGACCAGTTGCAGAAAAGCAGTTTAAAGGTTGGCAAAACAAATTTAGGTTGTTATAAAGAAAAAGGAATATACGATATCATATGCCAATATATGTGATCTCCAAATGTAAATGTTATTTCAGGTTTAATGATAGAAGTATGTCTTTATTGCTATATGATTTTGTTTTTAGATTTGGATTTTAGATTATGATTTTGTTTTTAGATGAATGCATGCAATATTTTAGCAAAAACAATTAATAAACAAAGGTCTCACTAGGATTTTAAAACCAGGAGTTGAGGACTTCTAATTTGGTAAAAATAGTTATCCCACCAACAAAAGTTGCAGGCCCCATTAGGCCATAAATCATGTACTTTCTTTCTTACACTTGGCTACAGTTGCATCCAAACTATCAGTTATAGCAACTTTAGCACAGTTCTAAAACTCATTGAAATCTTCATCATTTTTCGATTTAACTGCAAATAACATTTTGACCAAGTCTCTTAATTTTGAGTTTGCAGGCAATATTTATTCGGCAACAAACCAGACATGAAATCAAAAATGGTTAATGCACTGGACTTAGCCAATGTCGCAAACTGCAATTTTATTTTACATATTGGCAACAAAATATACCATCTGGACATATTTTTGGCTACAACATTTTTGGGTGATAAAAACAGTACATAGTCTTGAGTTTGGAGTGGAGAAATTCAAAGGCACCATGAAGGGAAGCTGCAAACTTGGATATAAAAATGCACTGGAATCAATTCTTACATAAACAAATCCTTATTTCATATTGACAAACGACCCTAACAGTTAATTATGTCATATTCCGATTATAGGTTTTGATGTTAGGTTGATGTTGCCACAAATGGGTGTGTGTTTTGTCCTTCAGAGGGAGCCTTGATACTGTATGCTGTAATATAATCGAACTAGCCACGCAACTGACTAGCCACAATCAACCACCTATGAAAGTGGAAACATTTGAAATGACTACAGTCGAGCACACAACAGCAATTTTTAAAAAAAAAGACAAAAAAGTTTTGCTGCAACTTCAATGAAAAATGATTACCTTTGATGCACCAATATATCCTAAGGAAACGTTTTAAAAATTGTGTCAATGTTATACAATTCATTTGATTTTGCCGAAAATGGGTGTTTGTTTTGTCCGTCAAAGGGAGTCTTTAGTGGCATCTTCAATAACAAATGCACCTTAATCAAAGCAAGCTAGCAACCTTTGATCAAAGATATCAGCAACAAACTAAAATAAAAGTATTGCTTCAGTTTTCATAGAACATATTTATTTTGCCGCAAAATTTTCCTCCTTGCAACAGAAACGTGCATATGGAGGACTCCTGTGTGGGTAATTTTCTGCATCCCAAATCAAAAATATACATCAAATATGCATAATTTAGCGTTTCTGAGATCTCTGAATAAAGAACAGAATACAGTGATTGTGGTTTTTTGTCTTGAATCTGGACCTTGGAAACTGGTCTTTTTTTGTATAACCTGCTATGAGTGATTACCTGTCTTGAGAGACCATTTTTTTGTTGACAGTACGGGCAGTCTCTCATAACAGGTTTTACTATATCATTTTCTTACTTTTGAAATTTGAGGGTAAAATTCTGGCTCATTCTTGGCTGGAAAATTGATAGGTATGTAATAAATGCATTTACCATTGCATCAATATGCTTAAAACACATATACCTGGAATGTAAAATCACCATTTTTCTTCAAATACCTTTTTCTTACTAACAAACCTGCCAATTTCAAAATCAATTTTAACACCATCATGTAATTTTTTTAATGTAAATCTGATGTCTGTGTATTAGTGAATCCTTTTATACAAGAAACTCAAGGGTCAACCTAAAATCCTTAATGGTTATATAACACTTCGACTGTAATGACATCAATCAAAGTTAGCACGAGGATGGTTTAATTAAAATTAAGAAAATCTTTATTCTGCTCAAAGTTATAGAAGGTCAAAATACTGAGACTGAAAAACAGACTATAGTACTGACCTTATAGCTTGTTCTACTGTATGTTCCCTCCCCAGGAGATTCAGATGTTTTGGATTCAAGGCCTGAAATATCAACAATTTACTTCCATTTTAAGCAGTACAAGATTCTTATCAATGGTCTGAATGGAAAGGCAGACACCTCTTCAATAATAATGACAGTAACATGGACAACCAATAACCGCTGTGTCTTGTTACTCTCTGTGTGAAGTAGGCCAATTATATTGCAATACCAGGCCAACATGTGATGAGAGCGATATGTCTCTGCCAAAAGTAAGTTTAATATTGAAGATCCCAATTGTGTCGTATACTGAGCTGATTTTAGGCAAATTTCCTTTTTTAAACTATATTATACATTGCACTGTTGAATTTTTTGGACACTAACTGCTGTTTTCAATGATAAAATGAGCAATATATCAAGGTTTCATTACCAAAAATGATCAGGAATTTTTTCACATTCAACAAAATAAATGTCAATTTATTTGGCATTTTCAAGAATAAAATGGAATCCATGCCAACCCCCAGGTGATAAGCAGGTTTTAATCTTATCTAGGCATGAGTTATCAAAGAAGTGGTGTATTACAATTATTACAAAGACAGCAAAATGTGTTACTAAATCAAATCCATGGGTGCAACACTAGCAATGGCTAGATTTTCCAACTCAGATGCCAAAAGAAAAGGGAAAAGGGCAAGTGGTTATTACCTGTACACCTACTGACACTCTGTTTACACCTGCTGTCTTGAAATCCCTGGAAAGAAATTGCATAAGTGGATTCAAGTTAATGACCACAATGTTTAATGCAACAAAATGTAAAAAATATATACCTAGATGGCTAAGGTTATTACAATTTACAAACAACAATAAACCTATGGTTCCCCTAGAATTATACTGTAACATGCATATAACCTAAAAAATGCTGATGTTAATCACAGTATATACTGGCTTGTTGGGTGGGTGAGAGGTAACATTAACAGTATTTATGTCCATCAGATATATCTACTTTTTAATTCATTGCAATCCACTGTTTAAGCATTTTTAACAATTACAATGACTTAGTAAAGATAGCATTCCAAAAATTGGGTGCTCTTTAAAATCAATCTTGCTTTTGTTGGATCCATATTTGATAACTGATTAAAAAATTATGGAGCAGTTGTCTGTGCATAAACCTTTCAGCAACATTAAACTGTCAAAATTTCATCTTTCATATAAATAAAGACTAATTGTAAAATGTGCTGCCTTCATTGAGACCTATTTTTTAAAAAGTGACTATAGTAATAATTATTTAATCCATTTACCTTTTAAGACAGACATACATCATTCTCTGCCACATTTGTATAATTTGTTTTTTTTTTATATAATGACTACAGAGTTAAATCTATGATTCTGTATGATGGGGATGATGGCTCATGCTGATTTTCAAAAGATGTCACCGATATTAAAAAATTTATTTGAAAAAATTTAAACACAACTCCAAAGTATCATAAAAAGCATTTGTTAGAGAAAAAGGCAAGACCTAATATAAGGTCTTTTTCTGCCAACTATTTTTCTGTTCCAAAAGCAAACATTTTCACAACTTATATGAAATAGTATTCTGCAGGAAATACAGGGAAGTAAAACAATAAATTCATGTCAGATACAGCTCTAATTTCTAAATGAATAATTACATAGACGTATAACTACCTTCATTACTGTCCCATATAATCATATAACAAAGTTAACATTGTATACAACTTAGTATTAGCATTGGTTTCGTGTAAACTTCTCTGTATATCGTGATCATAAAAACATGTTGAAAAGTAATGTGATTTTGATACTAGTGTAAAACAATTTCACATGTAAAAACATATTTGTTCGATTTTTAGTTAGAAGATTTCAATTTATAAAATATTTCCTATTTCTACTTAGGTCAGCTTTTGGGAACAAAATACCAGAAAAAAGTCCACTTTATTTATTTATTGGAAGGTAAATCTTGGACATTAAGTTCAACTTAATGATAAAGTCCTACTCTATGAGGTAAAGGGGTAATATTTGCATTGATGAATAAAACAAAGTTATGGACAACACAGAATACTTATCTCACGTTTTTCAAATCTGAGGAGTCTAAGACAAAATTTCTTTTCTGTCCATGGAGATACAAAGATGTCAAATAGCATACATGCTGCAAAACAGCAAATGGAACAATTTCTGTTTGACAAGGATTTGGATATTAATATAGAAATTGAAGATATAGGGAACATGTTTCAACATTATCTAATTTGATGGTTGGATATCCAGGATAATCAGTGTTTACATGATGACATGGCATAAAACTTCCACTCCAAAGGTTCAGCTTTAAATTTAGTGTTGGCAAATCAAATTCAAAGTCAGAATTTTATGATCTCAGGACCGGAAACCATGGAAACCAGAAATGCTACCAATACAATATGATTTGATTCTCATCTATTTATGAGAGGAAAATATTTCAGCTGACTCTGTTTCTTACACTTTGAATCATACTGCATGTATCAATTCAGTAAACTGAATAAACAATAATGTTTTTATAAGTTGGTGCATCTGTGTGAAAGCATACAGGAAAAAAAAACAACAGCAGCTTACATTTGGTATCTGCAATGTAAAATGCAGTTAATGGGGGCAACTATTTTTAATTATGCAATATTTACCATTTGCTATTTTGAAACTTTCAATTTTTCATGATAATAAATTTTGTTCATTCAATATGAATACATTTTCCTACAGAGTGGTGAATTGTCAATGATATATTCATGTCAATAAAAGAAAGAAATAAGTAATGTTGTGATGAAGGGAGCATGTGTTGTGACAGAAGATCCCTCCTGTGAGGTAGAGACTTGGGTTGATTTATCAGTTGATTTAGAAGATCACTGAACCACCATTACTGCAGCCACAGTGGGTTATGAAAATAATATGACTCTTATGACTGAGGTACATGTAGCAGTTGGAATTGTGGGAAGGCATAGATGAACAGATGATCCTACTCAAAGCCAAATGTTTCCACTGCTCATGATCTCTGGTCTAGGAATGGGGAAATATAAAGGGTAAGTCTGCTGCTGAGCCTGGTAGAAGACAAGTACACCAGAGGAATTTTCCATAGTGAGAAAAGGGACTTTGTTATGAAGCAGTGGAGTCCATTCCATGAGGACTATTTTGCCTGACCTGGACATACTGTCCTTCTTACTTGGAATGGGTAAAACTTGGAGGAGTATGTTCTCTTAGGTGGCCTATCTGTGGAGATTCTTTGCCATCAGAGAATGTATTGTTGATAGAGACCATGACCCATAATTCACCCTTGTCATGCTAGAAATATGGTTTTTATTTATAGGTTGTTCATACAGAGAGACAATTCATCCCAATGACCATGGAAAAATATGGTTTTCATTTATAGGTTGTTCATACAGAGAGACAATTCATCCCAATGACCATGGAAAGATATGGTTTTCATTTATAGGTTGCTCATACAGAGAGACATTTCATCCCAATGACCATGGAAAATTATGGTTTTCATTTATAGGTTGTTCATACAGAGAGACAATTCATCCCAATGACCATGGAAAATTATGGTTTTCATTTATAGGTTCTTCATACAGAGAGACAATTCATCCCAATGACCATGGAAAATTATGGTTTTCATTTATAGGTTGTTCATACAGAGAGACAATTCATCCCAATGACCATGGAAAAATATGCCCTCTGGCTCCAAATGAGTGCCACAACTAGAATCTTACATGATGACAAACAGAATGGAGTTATGGTCAGATGCTCGCATGGGGACCCCAATCAGGAATCCGTCCCAACTGATCCAATGCCCCAAATGGTGAAGAAACTTTGGCCCTAGAGGAATCTGAGCTGATAGAGTATCTCTCTGCAGTTTCCACCTTGTGACAGGTGGTGCCACAGAAAATCCCGGTCTGAATTGTTGGAAACCACTAGGATTTTATCATTCGCCAGGGCAATCTAAGTGATTCAATCAGGCGAGAAACAATTGTCAGAAATTAAAAGCATTAAATCATAATAATGCTGGGGATGTGTTGCTGTGTACCTGATTACCATAATAGAGGGGGACATTCATTTGCGGAGGGAAAGCAGAGGAAACAATGGATTCATGTGATACAAAAAGTCCAGGATATGTTTAAAAAGTGGATACCATTGAGTGTAGTCTGTAGAATGCACTTCACTGCAGATGGTTACAGTCAAGAAACCATATATGGTATGCTATTTTTGCTTGATTTTTGCACTTTTTCTTCAAATATAGTTCAGTCTGACATCTTCTATAAGTACCTATTAAATAATAATGTTCAAAAAGAACTGTACCTAAACATTTCCTGTAATTTTATTTTCTTTAAATGCACCCCACCAACCTTCTAATTCATTGGTTTTATGTCAAGTGTTGTAAATCTGGATATTTATTCACAACAGTGATTATAATGATTTTTTTATAAATTAAAAATGAATTAATTTTAATTTAAATATGGGGGATAATGTTTTGTTGATACTTTTGTTACACCTGCCTAGAAACTTACTGACTAAAACTGCAATACCCAGTGTGTTTACATGGACCAAGGAACCAGTACCAGAGTTTATCAAGAAAAACCATGCAATGAAAAGAAGTGCCCAAAAGAATATTCTTCAGGAAGTGACCAACAAATGTCCACACTATTGCTCTGAAAAAGATATTAACTTTGACCTAGATGCGATGAAGATTGTGATTGATAACGATGCTGACATTGCAGATGAACTCTCTTGCTTTACGATTCTCATCTCACAGATAGGTTTATCTTTAGTTGAGAAAGGGCATTTCACTTTAATGAGCAGTCCATCCAGTGTGATATCATCAGCTGAGGCATCTAGAAAAAGAGTTTTTTTCCAGAAATGTACATTTTACATCTGTTCACACCTCTTTTTGTAACCTTCATATAGTTACTTATATCAATACTTTCATATTTTTGTCCATGAAGTATTGCTGGTGCCCGTAACTTTTTATTTTCTGTAAATGTATGCGCCAATGCAATTTTGTTTGTCTGTCTTCTCTGTCAATTTACATATGTCCCCACAATTTGATAAACACAGTATCTTATACCTTTCCTCCTTCCATGCTACACTTCTACTCTGATTGTGGGTGTTTCATTCAATTATCATAGCTGTTTCCAAGTCAATGTATATTAAATCGGTTACTTTAAGAAAATGTCCTCATGAGATAATTCAAAGTAATCATGGGCAACTGCAATAACATTAGCGGGTTCAAAAAAAAATGGCATTGCTGAAATTCCTTCCATATTCAAACAAGTATTTCTGAAGAAGTCTTGATATCTTTTCTTATTTTGATATTGTTTAGGGTTTGGATCAAAGTCCAAGTTTGTCACCTCATATATTCAAGGCTCTACTTTTGATACATTTTTTGTATTTTTTTGTATGATGAAATGTTTGCAATTTTTAAGTACAAGTTTCTTCAAATAAACAATGTCCTCAAAATGACAGATCAAATACTGCTTATGTACAGCATCAAAATGTTTGCAATGGGCATGAGGACCTATTCCACATTCACAGTGTCATTCCTGATAGAGGACCTATGCCACATTCACACTGTCATTCCTGATAGAGGACCTATGCCACATTCACACTGTCATTCCTGATAGAAGACCTATGTCACATTCACACTGTCATTCCTGATAGAGGACCTATGCCACATTCACACTGTCATTCCTGATAGAGGATATATTCATACTGCACATTCACACTATCATTCCTAACAGAGGACCTATGCCACATTCAGTCATTCCTAATGGAGGACCTATCCCACATTCACACTGTCATTCCTGATAGAGGACCTATTCCACATTCACATTGTCATTCCTGATAGAGGACCTATTTACACATTCACACTGTCATTCCTGATAGAGGACCTATTCCACATTCACATTGTCATTCCTGATAGAGGACCTATTTACACATTCACACTGTCATTCCTGATAGAGGAATTATTCCTACTGCACATTCACACTGTCATTCCTGATAGAGGACCTATTCCACATTCAGTCATTCCTAATAGAGGACCTATCCCTCATTCAGTCATTCCTGATAGAAGACTTATTGCACATTCATACTGTCATTCCTGATAGAGGACCTACTGCAGATTCAATGTTATTCCTGATAGAGGACCTATTCCACATTCAGTCATTCCTGATAGAGGACATATTCAACATTCAATATCATTCCTGACAGTGAATCTATTCCACATTCACACTGAAATTCCTAATAGAAGACATATTCCACATTCAGTCATTTCTTATAGAGGACATATTCCTACTGCACATTTACAATCATTCCTGATAGAGGACATATTCCTACTGCACATTTACAATCATTCCTTATAGAGGACCTATTCTACATTAAGTCATTACTGATAGAAGACATATTCCTACTGCATATTCAGTCATTCCTGATAGAGGATCAATTCCTACTGCATATTCACAGTCATTCCTGATAGAGAACTACTTTGGACTTGCATACTGAGCAGTCATGTGACCTATGCATCACCTTGTGGAGTTCCTTAGTGAATAAAAGTTTCATTGAAATTGTCATTAACTGATTCATTTTGAAAATAAATTAGTTAAATCTGAATTTAGTCCTTTGTGGATCAACATAACTATGTCTGGTAATGGTGAGTTTCATGAAGGCAGGCACATTATTGATAAGGGAAGCAAGTTCTGAGAGCAAATAAAACATGGACCTAACATTTAAGTAACCATCAACTGGCCTATGGGTATAAGCAACATTTGTTAACCTTCTTGTGGGTGGTGGCTATTGAACTAGGTTACTAACTAGTGTCTGATGTTGGCCAACAAAAATAAATTTTCAGTGTTCAGAAGTTTTTAGTTTCCCCAAGTTTAACATGTGAAAAAATGTCATTTAATAATTGCTTATGTGACGAGAGAGAGAGAGAGAGAGAGAGAGAGAGAGAGAGAGAGAGAGAGAGAGAGAGAGAGAGAGAGAGAGAGAATGTAATGAGAATAATGAAGGTACAGTTTTGAGGGGTTTCACCTTATTTACTTGGAAATTCAATCAAAAGAAGCTTACTGTAACCTTCAGATAATAATGTTGTCTAACAAAAAAAATGTCTGGGGAAACGTACAGTCTGGAATTTCAAAACTTATACAAGTTTAGGTCTAAGCCCAGTTTGGCAAAGTGTGATTACTTTTCCTAACATATGACATCTACCTCAGTCTCTCCATCTCCAATTTGGTCGGGTTAGCCTCAAGTGTGACTTCTGACCCAGGGTTAAAGGTTACCTTATCATGGACGGCGTTTATAACTCTTTCTATTGTACTAGGCAGGGCCAAACTGGGTGTGCCTGAAAAAGACAACAAAACAAACAGGTCTCATTTGTCATGTCAACAGGCATACATGTAGCTAGGCAATTTATGTACTGTCACACTTGGGATTCATACAGGTCGAAACAGATATAATCTTTTCAGCTTTTTTTAAAAAGAAAAACTAAATATGGCTAGGATCACTACACACAACTATCAAGATTACACACAACATTCAAGAATGGTCAATCCATAATCTAAGCAACACTGTTAAACGTTGCGTTTTTTAAAGCAATGCTAAGTTTTTTATGCTGTAATTCCTAGAATAATTACTTTGTAATTATTCTGCTGCACATCGTTATTGTCAAATTTCTCCCATCAATACATCAACTTGGCTGAAGACCTTGATTTCTGATTCATTGCACCAATATATAGGACTGCGATGATGTATCAACACAATAAAATACTACACATGATGAGAAAAACTAAATATGGCTAGGATCACTACACACAACTATAGAAATACATGATGATACATATAAGAATAATGGCATATAAATACCACATGATGATACATATACTGGCATAGAAATACCACATGATGATACATATACTGGCATAGAAATACCACATGATGATACATATACTGGCATAGAAATACCACATGATGATACATATACTGGCATAGAAATACCACATGATGATACATATAAGAATACTGGCATAGAAATACCACAAGAGTCCCAGGAATTGCACATTATACGCCATGTCTAATAGATAACTGACTGAATTTTTCAATAAAATTCTTTTAATGATAAACAGTACTCATATCCAAATAATATAAAGTGAGGTCCAACAGCAAGCCGGTGTGTGGCATACACATTCAAATAACATCAAGTGAGGTCCAACAGGAAGCCATTGTGTGATATACATATCCAAAATTTCACTAAGAGAGGTCATACAGCATGTGACTGCGATACACTCATCCAAATAACATTAAGTGAAATCCAACATCAGATCACTATGGTATACATATCCAAATAAAATAAAGTGAGGTCCAAGAGCAGGTTACCATGTGGTATGCATATCCAAATAACTTCAAGTAATGTCCAACATCAGGCCACTGTATGGAACATGGTCTGTACACTTAAGACTATAAGAAAGTCTTGTATCTGGGAATTTACACAAGTTTTGATAATCAAGATGTTTGTTTTGATTGCAAATTTGCTGCATCATGATGCAGGTCACACTGCAAGTTCGATATCACAAGGTGCACCACATATTTCATTTGTCTTGCATAATTATATGCATGTATTTTGTTGTTCTTATAAGGTTTAATGCCATTTTCAGCACAAGTTAGGCTATACATGGCTGCCAGCATAAATGGTGGAAGAAGAACCCAGGAAAACCTTGGAAAGAACCATTGACCCCCCCCCCGAAACTAGCAGCAAAATTTCTCACATGCCCACATTGGCATAGCCTGAGACTTGAACCCACACAGACAGAGGTGAGATGTCAGTGATCTGTAACTGTGAGCTCTTTAGACCACTCGGCTACTGAAGGCCCCTTATGAATGTACCAGGGGTCAAGCTAGACTTAAATTTTAGGGAGAAGTGACTTCTCCTTTTGTTCAGAACAGGGAGAAGTGGGAGCTAAACAGGGAGAAATGGGTGTCAAGCAGGGAGAAGTGAGACCAAAACAATAAACACAATATGTATATATATATATATATATATATATATATATATATATATATATATATATATATATAGAGAGAGAGAGAGAGAGAGAGAGAGAGAGAGAGAGAGAGAGAGAGAGAGAGAGAGAGAGAGAGAGAGAGAGAGAGAGAGAGAGAGAGAGAGAGAGAGAGAGAGAGAGAGAGAGAGAGAGAGAGAGAGAGAGCTAGCTGCATTTTCTTATTTTAATGATGTGCTCTATTTCTTGGTATGCTTTTTAAGTTTAAAGCAATGCCTTATTTTCCAGTTGAAAAGTATGTATTATTTGTGAGTATCAATATATTTTATATGTGTATGAAAAAAATTACATTCATACCCATTCTATTCATACTTAGTATATGTGTGTTTGAATTGAAGTAAATGCAGTTTATTTTGGCTGTATGACTTAAAAAGCACATCTGAAGCTATACATTGTAATTCATTTTCACTGATAGAAGTAACAAGATTAGAGCCTTGTAACTTCCAAGTTGGTAAAAATGCTTAATAAACTACCACTTAATTATTTTATTTTCTTAAGTTTTGTGTACAATTGCAGTCAAAAAGATTTTAACATTTTTGAAACAGCCCCTAATATATGTACATAGGAATAAATGACTCCTGATGTACTACATATCAAATTATAATATGGGCATATTATCAAAAATAACTAGTCATGTGATATTCAGAGGAACGATAAGACAAGACAGGTGAGCATATCCTCTAAAAGGACAATTATCAGTTACATGTGGGTCAATTACTTTTACATACAACCAATTAAATTAAAATCACTTTTGAAACTCTGAGCATAATTACAATTGCAATCTCTCAATTTAGGATATTATAATTGATTTAAGTATTTAACTTACTTGAATAAAACCAATTAGCATTTTATTACTTTTTATGATATTTCTCTATAAAATCACAAAATTAATGTTAAAATTGTAGCTTTAATGTTAAAATTATAGCTTTACATATTTTACATTTGAAAGAAAAACATGTCCAATGCCAATCCTAATTATACATATTTTATTTCAATATCCCAACAGAGAGAAACTTTTCTTTAATTAATAAAAGACCTAAAATCAAAATAAAGCTTATGTTGTCAGGAAATGTAATCATGTACAGCATGTAATCATTTTTAATGGTTATTTATTTGGCAAAAATGTTCAAAAGTGTCTGATTACCAATTATATGGGTTTACTTGAAATCACTAAGCAATTACAGATGACTCCAATTACTAATAACAATTACCCCAAGCCTTTCACCAATTTTAATTCATTATCGACTACACAATAACACTTGTTATAATGGCATCCAATCTGGACAGGACACAAAGTTCTTTTTGGTCTAAACTGCAATGCAATAAGAATATGTATGTGTTAATCTGCTCAGGTTTAAACTGTACACCTAGAATGGATATGTCTTAATTCACTTTGCAGTTTGTATTGTATACTTAATGTTCATTTGTTATTTTTTTTCTCCATGATTATAACTAAATCATGCTTTTGACCTTGTCCAAATTCAAGTACAGTGTGTTCCTGACAAGAGACACATATGCTCTTTTGATTTTTTAAATAAATAATACATAGTTGATATTTTTGCTATGAGTGTGGGTTAAATTTTAGGATAATTATCAATAGCAGAAAACTTATTTATCTGCATGTGGGTTATAGTTTTTGAAATTACCCCAAAACATACCTAGCCTACCTAATGTTTACCACACTATCTTATAATTTTAATAACATTTTTTATCTTGTTGATGACTTGCAATGTACATGGAATGTTCAGAGAATGGAAAATTCCATTACATCATAGTATTTCCAGAAAATGCTAAATGTAACATACTAGTAGGTCAGGTCTAATCTTGTTTATCTTAAAATTATTTATTTGTGCTGTAAAGTCTTGAGACAGAATCATTTGTATTGTTATGTTCAGTATTTTGATTTGAGCTGGAATTATTTATTCAAATTACTATTATCTGGAAGTACAAAGTGCTCTAAATATCATTCTTGGACAGAAAGAATGATTTGGAATTATAGTGAATTCAGACTTAATCGTGTGTTTAATTGGAAGACTTTTACCATACATCAGGCATAATATTGTATGTATAATACATTCAAGACTACTAAAGGCACATTGATGCTGTCAGCACTGGATCTTATGTAGAACATCACTGGAATTTAATCAGAACTTTATTCATTAGAACTGGTGACAAAACCTTTTGGACTATTTGGGATTTAATTTGCATTCCATCAAATTCTTTTTAAATTTTCACTTTGTATTCAAGGGACACAAATTATTTATTGAATTTTACAAAACTTGTTGGTTTTCGCTCTTTTCTATTACTTAGTTTAAGATGATAGAGTCATAATAAGTTATTCTATACATCTGGAATAGATAAGTAGCAATTCACTTTGCAGTTAACTTAACTGGACATCAGGTAATCTACTTTGCAGATATTCTGTACATCTAAACTGGATATTGGGTAATTAATTGTGCAGGTCTCCTGTATATCTAAAATGGATATCAGGTAATCCACTTTGCCGAATCCTGTACATGTAATCTGAATATTGAGTAATCCCCTTTGCAGATATCCTGTGTATCTAAAATGGATATCAGGTAATCCACTTTGCAGATATCCTGTGTATCTAAAATGGATATCAGGTAATCCCCTTGGCAGATATCCTGTGTATCTAAAATGGATATCAGGTAATCCCCTTTGCAGATATCCTGTGTATCTAAAATGGATATCAGGTAATCCCCTTTGCAGATATCCTGTATATCTATATGACATTCACTGTGTAAAATTAACTATATGCATAACTATAACTATGCCGCAAACAGTGCAAGGAATTTACTGTTGCAAATTTCTATCTATAATTATGCATTTCAACTCAAATAGTTAAATACATTCTACATTTCATTGAGGCTCAAATGAACAATTATGGGGGGAGGGGAAGGAAATCTTACCTCCTCCGAAAAAAATAGAGTTGATCTGCTTGACCCCACTGAGGTTTAGTAATGTTTTTGTCTCTGTCTCAAGACACTGAGCTATTCGCTCATGGTTAATAGATTCACTGAAAATTATCAAGAAGAAACAAATTAAAATTAAAATGAGCAATGTATCCACATGCTATGGTTGATCCTGAACAATATTGTGCATTTATAAAGCCTGAATCAATGTTCACCATTCTAATTTTCTAAATTTAACTAGGGCCATAAGAAAACATTTTCCCCAGAAAGTGTTCAAAACTTTAATCTGAACTCAAGTGTTGTTAATATTTACATAAAATTTTGGTTCTAATATAAAGTTCTTCCAAGCTATTTAGAAGAAATCTTATTTATGAAGGTTTACAAGATCTAGTTCAATTGTTCCCAATTTATGTAGGCCACAGTCCCCCAGGGGCTGGCAGGGTTATTCTACAGGAGCCTAAAAGTACATCAAATAAGCATGTGGTGGTTTGCAAAGTTTTGGTGAAGTTACAAAGTTGTCCTCATACTTAGAAAAGATTCAAATTCAATTTGGATACACATAACAAAGGATCATCTGAACAGAAAAGACAATTTGACACTTCTGGGTTGATAATGATACCGAAGATCAGTGTAATGTCGACTAAGCAAATGGTACAATGGAAAGAAATATAATTGTAATTCTAACTATGACAACAGAAAAAACAAAGCAAATTACTGTAAAGTTTGGCATGATTGACATGCTTATATTTTCACTGCATAATTAATTGAACCAGTATACATGACTTACAATATGGCTCAGCACTTAAAAATTGCCTCAACACTGAGTAAATTAGCAGCTTTAATTTTATATTCTTATTACCTTGTATCTGTTATCTATACAAGGATATCAGCATTATAGTTACATTACAAAATATATTTAAGTTTCAGCACTTAAAAAAAAATTTACTTTAAATCAGACCTTATACACATTGCTAAGAGAGACAAAAATTTGGAGTCGGGAAACAAACATACTCAAAGCTGGCTGTTCTTTAATTTTGCCCTACCAAGTTGATGTAAATTTTCCATACAGATCATTTTGAGATCATAAGGCCAAGAACTTCCATTCTACTTGACACATTAATTTATGATTTGTTTGTTCCTTGGATTTCTTTCTGAATCAAAATTGTAAAAAAGTAAATGATTCCAAGAATAAAATGCACAGCCAGAGAAATGGTGAGCAATTTCCTCTTGTGCAGTTCTATCCATACCTCCTTGATGGAAATGTAGACATCTACAGTGAAAAGTTCATCTACATTTTCCAATTCCCTGGCCAATACGTATACCAGGCATAGATAACAGGTGCTTGTTATAAAAGAACCTTACTCAAGAGAGACTGAATAAAAAAAAGCAACACTGCAATCACTTCATTATTTCATTACTACATTAACAAAAAAGACATATTTATACAGAAAGATTTGAATTTGTACTCACAAAGGCTAGAATAAACAGATCTTAATATTAGAATGCTGGTAAACAAGATGTCCTATTAGATTCAAAAGACATCATTCTCCTAGATTAATGAAGTTAACAGATAACAATTTCACTAAGCAGGTTTATCTATTTTTGTAAGATTTTACACACCAATAGTCATTTGCTCCAGACATTCGATTTTTTTCCCAGCCTGAAATGAAAGTAATATTTTTACGTGATGTTGGATGGCCCCTTAGTTTTCTGTGCTGTGATTTTTAGGCACATCACTAGCATTATCTGCTATGTGATTTGCCTGAGGATTTGTTTGTTCACTGATGCTGTTCCTATTCAGAAACATCTGTGTTTAGAAGTATTACTACAAAAATGATGAAAAAAGTATGTTTTAACTAGTTTCAGCATTTAAAGGCACTTTCCTGCCAAGCTTGCTACAACATCAAGCATATGCTCTCCTGACCTTTCATACAAACCAATCAAAACAGAGCATGTGATACACAGGAAGTATGTGATGTATTTCACAACTGCACAAGGATAATGTATCTGTTGAGAGAGACAACTAGAATTGTACACACAATTTTAAAAAAAAAAAAATATTCTAGAAAAAATTTTCACACTTATATTTTGGCTGATGCTTCCTGCATAGAATTGAAAATTTTGCAAGAAATCTTACAGGGGGAGGGGGATTTTCCCAACTGAACCTCCTAGAAGCAACCCTGACAATATGAGAAATCTGGCACAAAAATGTGGAACTATTAAAAAAAAATTGGCTAAAATTTTTAAGGAATGGCAGCAAATCTGGCTACAGGTGTACAAGACCATCATTACAAAACATTCATTACAAAGAGGAATATTCAGGTACCAACAGAAAATGCTTGGTGAATGGTAAATTTGATCCTACTTTAACTGGGAATATATCAGTAACATGACATTTGCATATCAATTGTAAATAAGTATTAAATTCTAAAAAACAATCACAATAATATTCAGTACAGAATTAAGTACACATGGATATTAATTAATTTTTCTCATTTCTACAAGATAATAAGGCATATTTCTAATTATAGTCCGATGCTACTAACCCATTGGTTTGTACCCCCTACCGATTTCAATAACGGAAACCTTTAATTTCATAAAAAGTGCAAGGAACATAGTCAATTCAGTCATTGATTTATATTTTCTAACCTGAATGTGAGAAGAATTGCCATAACACCATCATCGCCTGCATGTTTCATGCTTAATTAAAGTTTTCAATGTTATAGACTGACATGCTTGAGAATCATTTCCAGTTTCTGGACCAGTCCATTTTAAGTAAAGGAGCACATGCGCAACTAAATATGTACATACATATGTCATCTGCTTCCGATATTTACAGTGACAAATCAAGCAAAGGAAAAGAATGACAAAAAATTTGTTTTTCACATGGATTTAACAAGCGGTTTCATTAATATGTTCACGTGTGCAAGGAATATAATTCCAAAGTCAACATTATGGCAATTTACGGAATTATCTGGCAGTTACAGAATAGGATTAATTACATCTTTATGTTGTCAGATGGAAATAAACTGCCCCGTAGTTTACGGAATATGGCACAGTATTGTGACAGTCATGATCAAAATTATAAAATCAATGATTCAATTGACTTAGTTATGTGCATTTTTTATCACATTAAACTTTTTAGTTATTGAAATCGGTTGGGGGGTACAAACCAACGGGGATGTAGCTCAGACTATAATTCTTCTCATTTCTACAAGACAATAAGACATATTTCTGTCTAATTCTTCTCATTTCTACATGACAAATACAGTAAGTCTTATAAATTAAAGTCATGATGTTTACTGAGACAAAATGGCTGAAAATAATCTTGACCATTATTGCAAGGAGTGTTGACTGTATTTCCTTTGTATATAGATATTTCATTGAAGTTAAGTGCTATTACTTACCTAACATATTTGTTAAAGTTGCAGTAGGTACATCTTTTTGCACAGTAAGGCCACTATTGATGAAAAAAGGAAATTTCATTTAGTAAGTAATGGCAGAGCGAAGTCAATCACATTTCATGCATCCAAACTGCAATCTTAAAAAAGTAAAAATTTTTTTAAAATGGAAATGATGCAGGTTTTGACAAGTATTTTACAGAACATGTTAAAATAACCCAACTACAGTTGTACATTCTAATTTACATTTCATTGGCAGCAAGTTACTAAAGTACATTTGACCAATAGCTGGGAGCTACCAACCTAAAGTATACTGCTAAATGTTATTCTAGAATTCCACATTACAGATCTGACATAATATTTACAGAAACACAAAAAACATTATGATGTATACATTTTTGAGGTTAAAGCACATCATATTCTGTATCAACCATATCATAAACATTTCCTACTGGTAAAAAGGATGTTTCCAGATAAAAAAAAAAAACTATCAATTTAAAGACAGTTTTGGAATCAAAATACATGCATTTACAAAAAAAATCACATGAAAAACGTAATAGCAGCTCTAAAATACCACAAACAGCACATGCTATGTATGTCTTGCTGCCTTCACATTCCTAATGACCTTGATCTTTTGACTGTCTCACTTAATTTTTCATTACTAATGACCTTCATCTTTTGACTGTCTCACTTAATTTGTCATTACTAATGGCCCTCATCTTTTGACTGTCTCACTTAATTTGTCATTACTAATGACCCTCATCTTTTGACTGTCTCACTTAATTTTTCATTACTAATGACCTTGAACTTTTGACTGTCTCACTTAATTTGTCATTACTAATGGCCCTCATCTTTTGAATGTCTCACTTAATTTTTTATTACTAATGACCTTGATCTTTTGACTGTCTCACTTAATTTGTCATTACTAATGGCCCTCATCTTTTGACTGTCTCACTTAATTTGTCATTACTAATGGCCCTCATCTTTTGACTGTCTCACTTAATTTTTCATTACTAATGACCTTGATCTTTTGACTGTCTCACTTAATTTGTCATTACTAATGACCTTGATCTTTTGACTGTCTCACTAAATTTGTCATTACTAATGGCCCTCAACTTTTGAATGTCTCACTTAATTTTTCATTCCTAATGACCTTGATCTTTTGACTGTCTCAATTAATTTTTCATTACTAATGACCTTGATTTTTTGACTGTCTCAATTTGTCATTACTAATGGCCCTCATCTTTTGACTGTCTCACTTAATTTATCACTACTAATGACCCTCATCTTTTGACTGTCTCACTTAATTTGTCATTACTAATGGCCCTCATCTTTTGACTGTCTCACTTAATTTGTCATTACTAATGACCCTCATCTTTTGACTGTCTCACTTAATTTATCACTACTAATGACCCTCATCTTTTGACTGTCTCACTTAATTTGTCATTACTAATGGCCCTCATCTTTTGACTGTCTCACTTTTTTTGTCATTACTAATTACCCTCATCTTTTGAATGTCTCACTTAATTTGTCATTACTAATGGCCTTCATCTTTTGACTGTCTCACTTAATTTGTCATTACTAATGGCCCTCATCTTTTGAATGTCTCACTTAATTTTTCATTACTAATGACCTTGATCTTTTGACAGTCTCACTTAATTTGTCATTACTAATGACCCTCATCTTTTGACTGTTTCACTTAATTTATCACTACTAATGACCCTCATCTTTTGACTGTCTCACTTAATTTGTCATTACTAATGGCCTTCATCTTTTGACTGTCTCACTTAATTTGTCATTACTAATGACCTTGATCTTTTGACTGTCTCAATTTGTCATTACTAATGGCCCTCATCTTTTGACTGTTTCACTTAATTTTTCATTACTAATGACCTTGATCTTTTGACTGTCACTTAATTTGTTATTACTAATGACCCTCATCTTTTGACTGTTTAACTTAATTTATCACTACTAATGACCCTCATCTTTTGACTGTCTCACTTAATTTGTCATTACTAATGGCCCTCATCTTTTGAATGTCTCACTTAATTTGTCATTACTAATGGCCCTCATCTTTTGAATGTCTCACTTAATTTTTCATTACTAATGACCTTGATCTTTTGACTGTCTCACTTAATTTGTCATTACTAATGGCCCTCATCTTTTGAATGTCTCACTTAATTTTTTATTACTAATGACCTTGATCTTTTGACTGTCTCACTTAATTTGTCATTACTAATGGCCCTCATCTTTTGACTGTCTCACTTAATTTGTCATTACTAATGGCCCTCATCTTTTGACTGTCTCACTTAATTTTTCATTACTAATGACCTTCATCTTTTGACTGTCTCACTTAATTTGTCATTACTAATGACCTTCATCTTTTGACTGTCTCACTTAATTTGTCATTACTAATGGCCCTCATCTCTTGAATGTCTCACTTAATTTTTTATTACTAATGACCTTGATCTTTTGACTGTCTCACTTAATTTGTCATTACTAATGGCCCTCATCTTTTGACTGTCTCACTTAATTTGTCATTACTAATGGCCCTCATCTTTTGACTGTCTCACTTAATTTTTCATTACTAATGACCTTCATCTTTTGACTGTCTCACTAAATTTGTCATTACTAATGGCCCTCATCTTTTGAATGTCTCACTTAATTTTTCATTACTAATGACCTTGATCTTTTAACTGTCTCACTTAATTTTTCATTCCTAATGACCTTGATCTTTTGACTGTCTCAATTAATTTTTCATTACTAATGACCTTGATTTTTTGACTGTCTCAATTTGTCATTACTAATGGCCCTCATCTTTTGACTGTCTCACTTAATTTATCACTAATGACCCTCATCTTTTGACTGTCTCACTTAATTTGTCATTACTAATGGCCCTCATCTTTTGACTGTCTCACTTAATTTGTCATTACTAATGACCCTCATCTTTTGACTGTCTCACTTAATTTATCACTACTAATGACCCTCATCTTTTGACTGTCTCACTTAATTTGTCATTACTAATGGCCCTCATCTTTTGACTGTCTCACTTTTTTTGTCATTACTAATGACCTTGATCTTTTGACTGTCTCACTTAATTTTTCATTACTAATGACCTTGATCTTTTGACTGTCTCAATTTGTCATTACTAATGGCCCTCATCTTTTGACTGTTTCACTTAATTTTTCATTACTAATGACCTTGATCTTTTGACTGTCACTTAATTTGTCATTACTAATGACCCTCATCTTTTGACTGTTTCACTTAATTTATCACTACTAATGACCCTCATCTTTTGACTGTCTCACTTAATTTGTCATTACTAATGACCTTGATCTTTTGACAGTCTCACTTAATTTGTCATTACTAATTACCCTCATCTTTTGAATGTCTCACTTAATTTGTAATTACTAATGGCCTTCATCTTTTGACTGTCTCACTTAATTTGTCATTACTAATGGCCCTCATCTTTTGAATGTCTCACTTAATTTTTCATTACTAATGACCTTGATCTTTTGACAGTCTCACTTAATTTGTCATTACTAATGACCCTCATCTTTTGACTGTTTCACTTAATTTATCACTACTAATGACCCTCATCTTTTGACTGTCTCACTTAATTTGTCATTACTAATGGCCTTCATCTTTTGACTGTCTCACTTAATTTGTCATTACTAATGACCTTGATCTTTTGACTGTCTCAATTTGTCATTACTAATGGCCCTCATCTTTTGACCGTTTCACTTAATTTTTCATTACTAATGACCTTGATCTTTTGACTGTCACTTAATTTGTCATTACTAATGACCCTCATCTTTTGACTGTTTAACTTAACTTATCACTACTAATGACCCTCATCTTTTGACTGTCTCACTTAATTTGTCATTACTAATTACCCTCATCTTTTGACTGTCTCACTTAATTTGTCATTACTAATGGCCTTCATCTTTTGACTGTCTCACTTAATTTGTCATTACTAATGGCCCTCATCTTTTGAATGTCTCACTTAATTTTTCATTACTAATGACCTTGATCTTTTGACTGTCTCACTTAATTTGTCATTACTAATGGCCCTCATCTTTTGAATGTCTCACTTAATTTTTCATTACTAATGACCTTGATCTTTTGACAGTCTCACTTAATTTGTCATTACTAATGACCCTCATCTTTTGACTGTTTCACTTAATTTATCACTACTAATGACCCTCATCTTTTGACTGTCTCACTTAATTTGTCATTACTAATGGCCTTCATCTTTTGACTGTTTCACTTAATTTGTCATTACTAATTACCCTCATCTTTTGACTGTCTCACTTAATTTATCACTACTAATGACCCTCATCTTTTGACTGTCTCACTTAATTTGTCATTACTAATGGCCCTCATCTTTTGTCTGTCTCACTTAATTTGTCACTACTAATGACCCTCATCTTTTGACTGTCTCACTTAATTTATCACTACTAATGACCCTCATCTTTTGACTGTCTCACTTAATGTTTCATTACTAATGACCATGATCTTGTCATTATGGATGTGACCCTTGTAAAAAAAAATGTGAACATTGACACAGTTTCATAAAGCCATCTGTAGCAGTTAACAAGTGATAGACAAGCCAGAGTATCCCTTTTTATCACTTTAACACTGAGGACTGGGATACGACTATATGCAAGACACTGTCAAGCGGGAGTAGCCTGCACCAGCTGCCTTAGTGTATCCTTGAGAAAAGTATTTAGATCTCAATTCCTTGGCATGATATAGTCAATATGGTGTGAAAAGTGCAGTTCATAACCAATCAAACAACCAAACAAGATATGTAACTGGCTAAAGTTTCACTCAAATATCTTCAAAAAGGTATATGATGATATATAACAGGTAAATGTTTTACAAAAATATATCAAAGTTATGCCTACACATCAATTGGTCAACAAT
This sequence comes from Potamilus streckersoni, assembly GCA_016746295.1. Lineage (NCBI taxonomy): Eukaryota > Metazoa > Mollusca > Bivalvia > Unionida > Unionidae > Potamilus > Potamilus streckersoni. The sequence continues at coordinate 830,479 of JAEAOA010002063.1, forward strand.
TAAATTTTCCCTTTTTATGACCTTGACGAAGTAGGTTGGGCTATGGCATCTGACACATTGTCTAGTCATGATAAATGATCCTTTCAAGTTTAATTAAAATCGAATTCATTGAAATCAGTTTTTTCTTTCTCTGCCTTTGACTCAGCAGCAGTATCAAAGCTAAAGTACATTACACATGATCTAGTAATGACGTATGCTTGGGGAAAACTCTTTTCCACTAAGAAATATTATGTTATTCAAATGATGTAATCTGAAATTGGATAAGTCACAAATTTTCCTTTGTGATGACATATATATATATATATATATATATATATATATATATATATATATATATATATATATATATATTGTATATTACACACCAGCTAGTCCTTACATATATATTTGCAAAGTATAATTATAAAATCACTATATTACCATCTTTAATTTAAATATTTTACATAGCTACACATTTGTTAAAATGCATCTCCAATAGCAGTATCTTTACATAAACAAAAAGAAAATTAATGTCAGAACTACAGCAAGTGGTCTTCACTAATAAAAGAAACACTAACACATTATCATATACAATCCATTCTAGTGTACCTCAACTACTTTTGACAGGTAATAATGACTGATATCAGGCATGTCCAAATACAAAAGAGATACGAATTTTTCAGATAAAATATTTTGAAAAAATTATCATTTCCATTTGCATGCCAACTATCCATACACTGAGAAATGTAATTATATCTTAATGTCTGAAAAACTGGATGAATGACGATGTACTCTGGACTAGACAAGAATAACAGAATAACATTACTGTATTCCTTGCCGAGACCCTGACATTATGGTCACAGAATAACATTTTTCCTTGCTGAGACCCTGACCTTGTGTGAGAGGACATGGTCACAGAATTACATTTTTCTTTCCTGAGACCCTGACCTTGTGTGAGAGGACATGGTCACAGAATTACATTTTTTCTAGCTGGTACCCAGTCCTTGTGTGAGAGGGAATGGTCTCAGAATAACATTGTTCCTTCCTGAGACCAAGACCTAGTGTGAGAGCATGATCACAGAATATTTTTCCTTGCCTAATATCTGGACACTGGGGATGTGGCTACAGCATGTGACATGCAGACTTTATATTACATATAACTGATTAAGTGTCGTCACAATATCTCTTCAAGTGTATATCTCAGACAAGGATGTTGGTCACATACTTACATTTTCCCTTGCTGAGAACCAGGCCTAGTTTAAGAGGGCATGGTCAACAGAAATTAAATTTTCCTTGCTGAGAACTAGGACTTGTGAGAGAAGGCATGGTTATGGTATATGACACATATTCTAGTCATGTGATTTTTCAATTCCATGCTTCTCAGTGGGAATGGAAAGAATGGAGACAATTAAGAAAAAATACTCTAACCATCTCTGCATATCCTGAGAAGTTGCCTTGGCATCTTGTGGAGAATGGCTCTGAACACAACACTTTCCTGCGGAACCACATCCACTGACCAGCATAGAGAAGACAAGGTCTGGATTAATAGGGGCATAGTATACTGTTTATATCCTCTGCATTTATGGTTTGAAGAAGTTTGGAGGAAAAGACATCATTATCTCTTTTTTGAGTACTTTGATTACTGTTAGATACTAACACAAAAAAATCCCATGAACATTCAGTTAATGATAAACATTTCCTAGATCAACTAAAGATAATATATGATACATAACACTATAAATTTTTTTAGATAATATTAACAAGATATTGCCTTGCAAACTGTATTAATACTACACTCTGTGCAACGAATCTATGTTTTTCTTCAATACTATATTATTGAAATCTATAGATGCATTTCATGTCCTTATTTTTGAGGCAGTTCTCACAATGTACTTTTATAATAATCATATTAAAGTCAGTGATATTGCATTCCTTGCAGCGCAAAAAAAAGATAAATGTTGATCAAAACTAATAATAAAATATCATTCAAACCTCACAGAAGTGAAACAACATTGAACTAATTCTGATGGTTACCCCATGCACGATACTCACTAATATATATCTTCTGACATCAAACTACAGCACTACAGAGCGGTAACCAAAACATGAGAAAGCATAGTTCTGGTAGTTGCTGATTTAACATTAAGACACACCAGAACTAAAAATGTTAACAATTCCCAAGTGAGACTTAAATTCTAACTAAAACTATAAATACACTTGGACTGAGGGTAAATACATAATTATGATACACATAATAAATTGTCCTATTTGAACTAAGAGACATGTCAAGCAAAAGCAATGTGCCAATCAAATCAAGTTTAACAACCCATTCATGTCAAGCCACAGTACCCAGATGTGTAAATAGCTGCCTGCCTTAAAATAGACAAAAGACTTCTACTGGTTGCATGACTTATATTGCAGAATTCACTTTTAGTGTTACTAATTGAATTAAAAATGTATGCTGCACCTAGTCCATTTTAATATGTGTAACTTTAAACCAATTTGAAGAAGAGCTCATGCATTACTATCAAACTACACAGATTCTTACAATTCTGCACAATTTGCAACCTAGCAACATCTCTGGAGAAAACAAAGGGGGATACCAATCCAATCCCTGTCCCTTGCCTGGACCCACTGAGCAGACTTCCTATACAGAGCATGATGGGAAAAGGAGGAAACTCAGCCTATCACTGTACCTTAAAGCCTCTCAACAATAACTAGTGCAAAGTCAGCAACTAGTATGAAATGAGTAGTGGTTGGTCATCATACAATGACTGGTTACTCTGATGAACTGGTACCTTGGGACAAGTCATCAGACATTGACAGGTGAACTGACCAATCACTGTTCAATTGTCTTTGACTGGTCAGGCAATATACATATTTCAGATCCTAGTTTATTTTCATCACTCATCAAGATACAGTGTTGTCCCTCTCATCTGGCAGGGTACAATATGATAGCCAGAGACAAGCAGCACACTTCCTCACAGAAGGCTGCAATCTGCTTCCCTGCAATGAGCAGTGCAGTTCTTTCCTTTCAGAAGGCTGCAATCTGCTTCCCTGCGATGAGCAGTGCAGTTCTTTCCTTGCAGAAGGCTGCAATCTGCTTCCCTGTGATGAGCAGTGCAGTTCTTTCCTTGCAGAAGGCTGCAATCTGCTTCCCTGCAATGAGCAGTGCAGTTCTTTCCTTGAAGAAGGCTGCAATCTGCTTCCCTGCAATGAGCAGTGCAGTTCTTTCCTTGCAGAAGGCTGCAATCTGCTTCCCTGCAATGAGCAGTGCAGTTCTTTCCTTGTAGAAGGCTGCAATCTGCTTCCCTGCAATGAGCAGTGCAGTTCTTTCCTTGCAAAAGACTGCAATCTGCTTCCCTGCAATGAGCAGTGCAGTTCTTTTTTTACAGAAGGTTGCAATCTGCTTTCCTGCGATGAACAGTGCAGTTCTTTCCTTGCAGAAGGCTGCAATCTGCTTCCCTGCGATGAGCAGTGCAGTTCTTTCCTTGCAGAAGGCTGCAATCTGCTTCCCTGCGATGAGTAGTGCAGTTCTTCCCTTACAGAAGGCTGCAATCTGCTTTCCTGCGATGAGCAGTGCAGTTCTTTCCTTGCAGAAGGCTGCAATCTGCTTCCCTGAAATAAGCAGTGCATTTCCTTACTCAAGCGATATAATGCCACTGTGAACATGAATGGTGTTATACTTTTCTAGGAGCAATGCAGACACACTCAATAACATAACATGTCTCACAAATCATAGATAGAGGTGAAACAGAAAAAAATGAACTGATGTTTAATCAATTATTTAATAAAAGGAATTATTAATTCCTAGGGCATAACCGACTTGTGATCTGGAAATTGGATTCCACCAGATATTATGAACTTCCGTTGAATTACACACATTACACCAAGATAATATTTGTTGAAGGAAGACCACAATGCAGTGAAGCACAAGCAACATTACAAATTTTCTCAAGTCCGATTTGACACATGTTCATTAGCATGGAGTCCTTGAAACAGAACACTGTTCTGCACATAGGCATGCAAGCTGGATGAGTGGATTGTGTCTTATTGACAATTTTCCACTCTGTGGGAAGATATATTCAGTTTACATGAGGTTTATCAATACAGAAATGTAAACGTTAAAAACAGCAACAGATAGTTATTGCTGCCATTAAAAATTCAATCAATAATTAGTTTCTTGTATTTTTAGTGTTTTGAAACATTTTTTTTAAATGCAGTGCTGTTTGAAAACACCCTCCTACTGTATTCAGCACAGACAACCACAAGCCAAAATGCATCCTTGTGGTTAGGTTGCCACAAGGTTATTGCATGCATGTATCATCAAAATGAGCTTGCAAATAAATATTTGTTAGCGTGTGCAAGCTTGCACAAGATTGGCACCATTTCTTACCAACATCTGCAAGCTTGCATAACCTTGTGCAAGATTACAGAAGCTTACAATTTGCTGGCTTATAATAAGTACAAGCTTCCACATATTTCTTGACTCAGTTTCTTGTTCACTGGCTGCTATATGCATTAAACAGCAAATAACAATTTCTGAAAGCAAATGTGCAATAAATAATTGTATGCTGAAGGTGACCTCAGTAATTTAATAATTTAATTTAATAATGTGAATTATTTAATTTCCAGCCATTACATTTTGTTATATTTAATATTACCAAATTTGTATATTTTTAATGTGGTAAATATCAATATTTAAATAAGGATAAAAATAATAGTATTATACAATAATAATAATAATAATAATAATAATAATAATAATAATAATAATAATAATAATAATAATAATAATAATAATAATAATAAAAATAATAATAATAACAACAACAACAACATTTGAATAAGGATAAAAATAAGTGTTATACAATAATAATAATAATAAAAACAATAATAATAACTCAATTATTTACAGACGCAAGACAAGTATATGATTATAACTTTTTTCCTGCTATACGTTTCCATACAACATCAGAGCTTAAATAATAAGAATTTTCTAAACAAAAATGGTGGGAAAGAGCCATTATTGATAAATTACTATTGTTCTGAATCATTGGCTTATCATCAAGTATGTGTCCATGTTGGTATTACTGCAAGTGTTGTTATGAATAGAATGAAGTATTATTATTATTATTATTATTATTATTATTATTATTATTATCTACTGCCAGAAGAAACAATTCATTGGAATTTCCTGTCATACAAAATAAAAGCTTAAAATGTATATAATTATTGTTTTCTGAGAGAGAGAGAGAGAGAGAGAGAGAGAGAGAGAGAGAGAGAGAGAGAGAGAGAGAGAGAGAGTATAGTCTATAAAGAATTAAGGTTCATAAATTTTGCCTTTCTAAAAAAATAAAGTAAATCAAATAATAAAATCATGTAAGATAAAATGTGGGGGTTTTTTTTGCGACAGAGACCTAATTTGGCATCAAGACGTCATCAACAGTTACTTCCCTTGTTTTCAGTCTTTAGACTGGTTTACAAACCAGAGTCTACATTCAACATATCCAGTGTTGAAAACATATGCCAACCTCAGTTTCAAAGTTGCTCCATTTTCAAAATTGAACTGTCACAATTTAGGTCATAGTAAGCAGTAGCAATACATGCACTGATCCCGGAGACAAATTTAAAGTCATGGAGTTCGTGTTGGTGAGTAAAATCAATTATTATTTGCATTTTGCTCATTCCCTGGACTGCAGTTTGACAACCGATTAGTCTGCATTATGGTATTATTGCTGCTCAATTTTTGCTTACAATACATTAAATGTCAGAGGTAAATTGTCATCTTCCTTCACATGATAATTGAGATGACAACTTTGCAGATCAATTATTATTTACTGCTGTGCCTGTCAAACTGCAGAATTTGATGCATTGTTGTCAGTTATCGAAAATAGGTTGAAGAATTGTAAAATTATGTGCAAGCATCTTAATCTCATTTCCGTTTTCCTTAGGGACTTGTTTTTTCTCGCTTATCCCATTCGGCAATTACCTACTTGCAATTAACTTTAATAGAAACAAGTTCAAAGTTCACTGCAATAATCTATTTTTTTAAAATTTATTTAGATTTTATATAAGATGGTAAAGAATCTATTTCAGAGAACTCAAAATATCAACTGAGTAATTTCATTGCATTCTTCTGTTTAAAGATATCAGATACCAATCATTTTACAGATGTCACATCCTTTTCAAAGCGGATGGTAAAACTAATATTTAGATTGATCAATTTGTGATTTACACTTACTAAAGTAATCTATTTAAGTGTATGGTACGTGACTCTTCAAGAAGCAGGGGAAGATGAAGGATTTTATTTGGAGAGTATTTGTTTAGAAGTGGTTAAGTGTATTAAAATGACAAACATTCTTGTTTTTCATCTAACAGCATACAGTTTAAACAGAAGGAAGGGAAATGTAACTATCTGATGACATCCTTCCTCAACTGGATTCTGTATGAATGTGAAGTTAACAGTTTCTGAAGCCATGCAGACAAAAATGTGAAGATTTTCCACATATTGAAGAAAATGGACCTGCAATATACCTCAGACTGAAGAACTTGCCTTTCTGTGTAGCAGTCAGAATTTCTGGAATGTTCCCATAATACAATGGATATGATTCAGCTCATGTAATTTGGAGTTCTATTGGTCATGCGAGTTTTACCTAATTTGCATGTTTAAATGCGCACAAAACTAAAACAAGTTAGATTGTATTTGAGAATTGTGTGCAAAGTGATAGCTAATTTTGGTGTAGTTGAAATTGTATCTTACAGTAAAAGTACTCTAGAGTACATTTTTATTTAATATGATCTTTATAAACTATTTATTTCAAGTAAACTGATATCACATTTGTAATCTGCACAACAGGACTTTCATTCCACAAACATTATGACAATTTAAAATACAAAACCTGAATACAGCCATGGCCCAAGCTGTTTTAGTGTCTCATAATTGCAGTGTATGATGTAAATTTCCTGACATGTGCTTTTTACCATACAATACAGAGAAGTAGCAAAAAAAATTTATTATAAGTTCATATTTTCTTAACTCTATATTAATACTTTTTACTTAAAAAAGGCCGTTTCAAAATTTGTGCATTTTTGCAAAAACATTCAGAAATAGTTGAAACTTGTTCCATTTATTTCAGATTTTTTTAATATATAATCTCCTAATTGAACTGCAACAATTTTATCATGAACAGTATTCTTGAATTGTTGGTAATGTCATTTAAATACCAGATTTTTACAGCAATGAACCTTGCATAAGCTTGTGCAAGCTCGTATATATTTAGGATTGTGCAAGCTTGTATATATTTTGGATTGTGCAAGCTTGTATATATTTAGGATTGTGCAAACTTGCAAGCTTGTATATATTTATTATTCTGCAAGCTTGCAATATTTCTTTCATGTGGTTAGCGCAAGCTTGCCGCAAGATTCCAAATGTTAGCTTGCAAGATATAGTTTGTGCAAGCTTGTGGCAAGCTTGCACGAAGAGCTTGTGATTTGAAGAGCTTGTGATTTCGGTTTGGGACCTGTTCAGAAATTATATCTACCTCAAGGCTTATACACTCACATGACATAAGAGTGTTTGACTGCAGTCTAATATAACACTAGATATCAAATGTATTTTCATGTACAACAAATAGACAAAAGAATATCATTCACTTCTGCACATGCATTCAGTAATCACTCTGCATTCAGATATTTATACTAAATGATGTTCCAGTGACAAATGATTTGCATGAGGAGGAAGCATGTATTAATAAGAATCATGTCTGATAAATACATGAACATAAAACATGTATTAATAAGAATCATGTCTGATAATTACTTGAACATAAAACATGTATTAATAAGAATCATGTCTGATAATTACATGAACATAAAACATGTATTAATAAGAATCATGTCTGATAATTACTTGAACATAAAACATGTATTAATAAGAATCATGTCTGATAATTACTTGAACATAAAACATGTATTAATAAGAATCATGTCTGATAATTACATGAACATAAAACATGTATTAATAAGAATCATGTCTGATAATTACATGAACATAAAACATGTATTAATAAGAATCATGTCTGATAATTACATGAACATAAAACATGTATTAATAAGAATCATGTCTGATAATTACTTGAACATAAAACATGTATTAATAAGAATCATGTCTGATAATTACATGAACATAAAACATGTATTAATAAGAATCATGTCTGATAATTACATGAACATAAAACATGTATTAATAAGAATCATGTCTGATAATTACATGAACATATAGAACTGCCTGGTCATCTGTCTCTGATGTCTTTGATTCTATGACCTTGACCTCCTGATGGACTGTCCTTGTGAGCAGCTGACAAAAGTGGGACTTCCATGGTAACAAGATATTTGCAGCAATAGAAGACCCAAGGGTATTCCAACTAAAGGACCTCTAGAGAAAAAAAATAAATGGTTACAATTAGAAATTATGTTGTCTACCAATAAGTTAGATAAAAATACAAGTATTTAGAGTGATCTTTGTACTGTAGTAGACTAGGTTTTACTTTCGAGTGTTGTGGACACTGGGTTTTACTTTCAAGTGTTATGGACACTGGGTTTTACTTTCAAGTGTTATGGACACTGGGTTTTACTTTGAACTGTAGTAGACACTGGGTTTTACTTTCGAGTGTTATGGACACTGGGTTTTACTTTGAACTGTAGTAGACACTGGGTTTTACTTTCGAGTGATGTGGACACTGGGTTTTACTTTGGGCTGTAGTAGACACTGGGTTTTACTTTCGAGTGTTGTGGACACTGGGTTTTACTTTGGGCTGTAGTAGACACTGGGTTTTACTTTCAAGTGTTGTGGATACTGGGTTTTACTTTAGGCTGTAGTAGACACTGGGTTTTAGCTAGCAGTATCTTAGCAACCATCAACTTATATTCACTTGCTTGTATAGTATACACTATAGAAAATTATGCTAGAATAACAAAAGTCACATGATTGATATACAACAAAAGTCACATGATTGGTATAGAACACAAGTCACCTCATATGATTAGTATAGAACACAAGCCAGTATAGAATTAAGTGTTATATATATTAAATAGCAAAGGTGGCTCACCAAGTACATGACAGCAGTACAGTCATGGTTAAATAAAATGTTTTCCGATCACATGTCCATAGTACAATTGAGTTAAAACAGTTACTCAACCATGTCCTCATTATACTCAACACAGTACACTTATTTACTACACTGGTTATACTTAGACTAGAGAACCATAGGTACTGGCTTAAAGCTTGATATTAAAATTGGTCAAAACTGAAAATATGAGTCTAATTCATGGCTCTCTAGATGCACATACAAGATACAATGTTTATAACTCCAGAAATTGCAGTTGCAAACAAAACCCTTGATATTTCAATGGTTTTTCCATTTACAATGAAATAATTCCCTTGATTTCTCAATGGTATTCCCAATTACAATGAAATCATTTCCTTGATATCTCAATGGTATTCCCATTTACAATGAAATAATTCCCTTGATTTCTCAAGGGTATTCCCACTTACAATGAAATCATTTCCTTGATATCTCAATGGTATTCCCATTTACAATGAAATAATTCCCTTGATTTCTCAATGGTATTCCCACTTATAATGAAATCATTTCCTTGATATCTCAATGGTATTCCCATTTACAATGAAATAATTTCATTGATTTCTCAATGGTATTCCAATTTACAATGAAATCATTTCCTTGATTTCTCACTGGAATTCACATTTACAATGAAATCATTTCCTTGATTTCTCAATGGTATTCCCATTTACAATGGAATCATTCCCTTTATTTCTCAATGGTATTTCCATTTACAATGAAATCATTCCCTTGATTTCTCAATGGTATTCCAATTTACAATGAAATCATTCTCTTGATTTCTCACTGGTATTTCCATTTATCACAAAATCATTCCCTTGATTTCTCAATGGTATTCACATTTACAATGAAATCATTCCCTTGATTCTTCAATGGTATTCAATTACCACGAAGTCATTCCCTTGATTTTTCACTGGTATTCCCATTCACAATGAAATCATTTCCTTGATTTCTCACTGGTATTCCCATTTACAATGAAATCATTCCCTTGATTTCTCACTGGTATTCCCATTTACATTGAAATCATTCCCTTGATTTGTCATTGGTATTCCCATTTATAAAGAAATCATTCACCTAATGTCTCAATGGTATTCATATTCACAAAAAAATCTTTCTCTTGATTTCTCACCAGTATTCCTATTTACATTGAAATCATTCTCTTGATTTCTCAATGATATTCCAATTTACAATGAAATCATTTACAATTTTCTTTTTTAATGAGCTGTCCCACAAGTTATATATGGCAGAAGTTAAGAGGCAGAGAATGGAACAATTTTATGATTTTTACTTGATCTGACATTTTTACACTTTTCCAATATCCCTAGTATTTCAAGACTGCTGTTTATTTATACATAGTCACACTAAAAGAAAAGACACCTGCAGTTACATACAGTAATTAGGTTTCACAAAAAAAATAAAAATACAGTAACTTATATCAAAAGAAGATTCTAACTGACTGAATTTCCACTAACTTCTGCTATAAATTATCCATTTTGGTCTAACTTCTATTTATGAGACCTATATACAGGCCTATAAAAAAGAGGATTGCTGATTGCACAAAAGAACTGGAACATTTCTAGGTCACTGTCCCAATTAGATTTTAACCAATCAGCTGCTGTCTCAAAATTATCTGCTTCAAAGATTACAACAGCATACAGTGTGTCAAGGTTAATAGGAAAGTGGCTGAGACACTTAAATTACTCAGTTTAAATGTAAGTCGACATAATTATGCTTACAGAAACATCTGTCAGCATTTTCAATTTGGCATGGCAGTGTATCAATGAAACTTCAGTTGTGAAAATAACACAACAGTAACATTGCCTGACCAAATGAAAAATAAAAGAAATTTTGGACATTCTCTAAATCTTAAATACAAAGAGGCCTGATTTGTACATGATACCTCATTGAAAGGGAATCTTTCTCCACAACAAAATTATGTCAATGTAATTGCAAACACCATTAAGAAATTGAGGGCTATGTGTGAAACTACAATATAATTTTATTTACCCTTTTAGAGTATCAAGTTTACATTAGGTACCTCTATAAATATTTTTAAACTAAAGTCAATTTTAAATTCAACATATTCAAGACTGACAACCAATTGGGCTTAACTTAATGGTAAAATGGGCCCTGGAACAAGCATACTGTTGCATTTTTGCTATGTAGTTTGCAAAGAAACTTAAGAAAATGCTTAAATTCCAAAAAGGGTGACTTCTGATATGATTCATCATTGTTCAGGACTCAAGATACACAACTCTAATGTCCATATCTTTATAAAACTAAAACTAACTACTTAGTTTCATTTAGAGAGCACTTCGATTTCTCTTCCAAACACATGCAACATTATTACAAAACAGACTCATATGGCATGATACAGCACATCACCTCATGATGTAATCTTTCAAATTTGCACCTATGTTAGAATCCTCAAACTTGACCCTTTTGACCTTTTTAACTAAAAAAGCCTTATGCTCCTGATTGCCATTAGAAATGACAACAATGATTTTCAAGTCTATAAATTGCAAGAGCTGGGAAAGTGACAATGAAAATACAAATGAGTGGTATTTAGCCTGAAAATGATGTTAAATTATTCCAATGTACATGCTGGCTAAAACAAAATATGTCTGTCAATCTTTTCAGCAGTATCTTGAAAATTAAATGTAGAATACTAAGTGTAAAAGTTTAGGGCAAGTTTTTGATGAGAAGATCAAATGAATATTCAAGCCAATCCAAGAAAATGGTGCCCACTTGATTAAGAACAGTATCTTGAGAAAGTGGACCCCTATCACAATTGAATTGAAATTGTATTTACTTAACCATAACTGTACTAAATAACCATACAACACTTTAGGGCTTAATAAAATAAAGAAAATAACAAATATGGTATGATATTTTTTTTTGTTTTATTCCAACAAACACCTTCAATCTTTTTGTTTATCATGTTCAAGCAAAATGAAATACATTAATATCCATCCTCAAGTTCAGCCTCTGTATAGTGTTTATGCAACAAATATACAATGTTCAAGCCACAAATTTACCCATGGAATGATAAGCCAGTATATCAGAGAGTCCGTCTTGGATGTGGGAGGTCACACTTTCAAACCCAGGCCAAATCATACTTAAAGACTTTCAAAAATGGTACTAACAGCTGCCTCGCTTGGCACTATGCATTATGAAATAAGTGTTAGGACTGGTTGGCCTGGTGTCAGGATAATGTGACTGGGTGGACATCATGCCATATATCTGTGACACAATGCCCCAATGCTAGACATTACTATGAACTGTCACACTGCAGACATCATAGTGATATGATTGAAATTTTTTTTTAAGCTATATTAAAAATCTGAATCACAAATCACACTCACATGCAAACTACTGTATTCCTTTCTTAATAGTGACAACAATTCCTTACAGCTGCTGGTCTGGGTACCAAACTGAAATATCAAATTTCAACATAATTATACAGACTCAATAAAAATTGGGTGACAAAGTTTGAATTCAAATAATGATAAAGTAATTATACAAAGTCTGAAAAACTGTAATAGAAATGATTTCTTATTTTATAAACTGCTAAAGAAAATGCAATGTTTTCAATATACGTCCTAATGATTTATCAATTATCTTTTGATAACCAATTTTTGTTCATTTAACTGGCATAATTATGTTGAAAACTAGTCTATCAATTTGGTTATTTTTTTCATAAATATCATTTACAATACAAATACACTTTTCTATTTTGACTTTGCATGACACTGTCAGGCTTTGTGTGGTTTTTGTCCGGTTTGGCAGTGTATATAATATGACACTGTCAGGCTTTGTGTGGCTGTGTCAGGTTTGGCAATGTTTATTAGAATGAGAATGACATTGTCAGGCTTTATGTGGCTTTTGTCATGTTTGGCAGTGTTTATTAGCATGACACTGTCAGGCTTTGTGTGGCTGTGTCAGGTTTGGCAGTGTTTATTAGTATGACACTGTCAGGCTTTGTGTGGCTTTGTGCAGTTTGGCAGTGTTTATAAGCATGACACACTGTGTGGCTGTGTCAGGTTTGGCAGTGTTTATTAGCATGACACTGTTAGGTTTGTGTGGCTGTGTCAGGCTTGGCAGTGTTTATCAGCTTGACACTGTCAGGCTTTGTCAGTGTTTATTAGCATGACACTGTCCGGCTTTGTGTGGTAGTGTCAGGTTTGGCTATGTTTATTAGCATGACATTGTCAGGCTTTGTGTGGCTGTGTCAGGTTTTGCAGTGTTTATTAGCATGACACTGTCAAGCTTTGTGTGGCTGTGTCAGATTTGGCAGTGTTTATTAGCATAAAACTGTCAAGCTTATGTGGCTTTGTCAATGTTTATTATCATGACACTGTCTGGCTTTGTGTGGCAGTGTCAGGTTTGGCAGTGTTTGTTAGGACCAAGCTCATATAAGAAGTGCATCAAACTTCATAAGTTTTTAGCGACTATGGCACAGAGCGGATAGCGACTACCTCTTTATCTTCTGCTAATGCATATATGCGCATGATGCTAGAAATAACCCTCATAACCCCAGAGATGCAAATACATGCTGCTAATAATACAGAGTCTGTCCCAACTGGCTCATAAATGTGTTTCCAGCCAATGTTTGGAAGACCCCAGAAACAAATATAAATGTTTGGTATGACAGCTTTGCAATGGATGAAATCGCAAACATCTGGAGTTTTTTTAAACAACATTTAGCTAATCATAATAGTCCTTGCATAAAATTATGAAAGTGTTCTATTAGTAGTTTTACAGCATATAAGCTGGAATTCCCTTTAAAAACAAGGTCAATTGTCAAAGTGAAACAAAATGGCAACATTCATGTATGCCGACCATGATTCTAATGCATGTTTTGAAGGATTTGAAATTGATGACATTGCAAATGTCATTGCCTTTAATGATCCAATTAAAGACAAATGATCAAACATTAGTTTAATTCATTTTTCAAAAACTGACTTTTTACATTTACGAGAATCTGAAGATGAAAAGTGTGACAATCTTGCCTGGTCGGAACATGTGGGACCATTATATGTGATGATGTTAAAGCTGATTCTGGGCCAACATTTAATTTAGATGAAAATGCAAGAGAGAGATTTCTTTAATAGTTTTTTCCTTAAGAAATATTCCAGTTGTGCACAATAGTGGAGAGTAAAGTAGCCTAATATATGTAATAAACGAATTATGGACGTTTTGGTCCAGGACATTTTGCCTCACTTCGATGGACATTTCGCCACACTTCAATGGACATTTTGCCCAATCTGGTACATGGAAGTTTTGGCCCAGGGCATTTCGCCCCACATTAATGGAAATATCAGACATTAATAGAACATTTTGAGCCAATCATATTTCTCCGTTTACGTTTGTGCTGCATAGTATACATGTTTTGAAACTAGAGTTTCGCTTATATGGAATGTATGTGTGAAAAAGAAAATGCCTAATTCTTCCATGGAACAGGATTCCTAACGTTGAATCGAGTTAATGGTAAAAAAACAACTTATTTTTGCATCTACCACTGTTCTTTAATTGAGGAAGGTATGCATCGTAGAGTCGAAAACATTGTATATGTAGCTGTTTGCACCGGTTGTCACCTGAGCGTAGATATGTCCACTGACAAAATTTGCGAAATTCGCACATTTCGGAGCCCGTAACTTCAGTTTGGTGCAACATATAATAGTCAACGATGGCTTGATGGATAGAAAGATATCTCAGGAACAAAACAAGACATAGAAAATGATCGTATACCGTTAGAAACGAAAATAGCAAAAGGAAATTTAGGGTCATGGGTGGAACGAAGTGTTTGTAAGTTACAAACCTTGTCTCTTATATAGTATGACAGGGGGTCCAATGTCAGAACGGGTCATGGGGGTAATCTGAGGTATTTTTTGTCACTCTGTATAACTTTTTCATTAAGATTATTGTTATTTTTTTTTAATCAAGCTCGCGTCGAGTACCGGTGATGTTAAGAAGCAAATAATTTGAGTAAACGTGCACGCATAATCAAGAATGCATGGCATATATATTAACTGTTTCACAAACTTACCAGGTTAACCCTTCGTAAAATTCTTCCTGTACCCATAAGGTTGCAGTAATTCGCTCACTGTCCTATTTGACTTTCATTCCCGCCATTCTCTCATCATTCTATTTTCCTCGGTTATGAATATCAGGGGAGATAAATCATGTTTGGCATGCAGAATATCTATTTTCAGCAATTTCATTCGGTTTTCAGGTGGTCTTACGCAGTCCTAGCGTGATCATTTTGTGTAAAGGTCTGTCCAGTATTTTGAATGTCGTCAGTGGCCATCCTTTTTATTTTTCTTTTGCGTAATACCCCTTTTTCAAATTTTTCTAAAAAAAAAATTAATACTTTATTGACAGGCCATAGAACACAATTTTATTATATAGTCTCTACATTTGTTTCTCAGTACTGAACTTTCCACTGTGTGACAATCAATACAAATCATATGTTAATCTAAAATACCTTCAAATATGACTTTGCGTTGAAGTTCTTGTTAAGGGTTGTCCTGCATTTTTTTTTTTTTTTGTTTTTTGTTTTAGAGGCTGAATTGTAAACAAAACACCATGCAACGGAACACAGATTTCACTTCCAGATTATCACCATGGCCTTATTACTCAATGTGCACTGTCGCCGAAATACACACAGACAACCACACCATAAGCTCACATTCTAAAGAACAAACAAATGCCTTTAAATCCTTACCAAGAATACCTAAATCTAACTCTTGTATCACCACCAAACGGAGACAGAAAAAAAAATGATCTAAAAATAGACTACTGAACTGGATTTTAATTAATTGTGTACTGATTCCTTTATGTCAGACTTGTTTGGCAGTGCCGTTTTAAGGCAAAGGCACGCGAGGCACGTGCCTATCGCCCTGCGCAGCAGGGGATCCCGCAGCGGCACAAAAATAAAATTTTGGTGTAGGTTGTTTTAGCAGTTTAGTACCATATTAATAAATTTAACAAAATGACACATATGCACATGGATTTGCAATGCAGTACTCTATATCTGAGACTGAGAAACAGACACAATTCTGGTTACTTTTAAGGTTAGAATTTGTGCCTAGGGTCCCCAAACTTATTAAAACTACGCGGTTGTTTGGTAGTTCAAACATTTACAGAAATAAAAAACAAAGCAGGTTTAATTAAATCCTGTATGGTCTTTTTTCTTATAATTTGAAGAACAAGTGTCACTTGTTCTAGTTTTGAACAAAGCATTCAATATACTCATTAGATTTTTGACCTTTGGGTTTGATAATTCAAAATTAAAAACACATCTGTTATACTTAAGTCTACATACTTACTTGTTTTTTACTTACTTTCTGATTTATAGGTTTTGAAAAACAGAAGGGCAAATTCATATTCTGATGCTGATAGTGTGAAACAATACAGTGTGATCATAGATAATAAAAAGACTGATAATGTGAAACAATACAGTGTGATCATAGATAATAAAAAGACTGATAATGTGAAACAATACAGTGTGATCATAGATAATAAAAAGACTGATAATGTGAAACAATACAGTGTGATCATAGATAATAAAAAGACTGATAATGTGAAACAATACAGTGTGATCATAGATAATAAAAAGACTGATAATGTGAAACAATACAGTGTGATCATAGATAATAAAAAGACTGATAATGTGAAACAATACAGTGTGATCATAGATAATAAAAAGACTGATAATGTGAAACAATACAGTGTGATCATAGATAATAAAAAGACTGATAATGTGAAACAATACAGTGTGATCATAGATAATAAAAAGACTGATAATGTGAAACAATACAGTGTGATCATAGATAATAAAAAGACTGATAATGTGAAACAATACAGTGTACTCATGGAATTAAAACTTAACAATGTGGAATAACACAGTGTGTATTCATAAAGTTACAGATTGATAGTGTGAAACAACACTGTGTATTCATAGTTACAGATTAATAGTGTGAAAGACCACAGTGTGTCTTCACAGAGTTAAAGATTGTTAGTGTGAAACAACACAGTGTATTCACTGAGTTACAGTGTGAAAAAAAAACCCACAGTATGTATTCATAGAGTTACAGATTGATAGTGTGAAACAACACAGTGTGTATTCATAGAGTTATAGATTGATAGTGTGAAACAACACAGTGTGTATTCATAGTGTTACAGGTTGATAGTATGAAACAACAGTGTGTATTCATAGAGTTACAGATTAATAGTGTGAAATAACACAGTATGTGTTCATAGAGTTACAGATTGATAGTGTGAAACAACACAGTGTGTATTCATAGAGTTACAGATTAATAGTGTGAAATAACACAGTGTGTATTCATAGAGTTACAGATTGATAGTGTGAAACAACACTGTGTATTCATAGAGTTACAGATTGATAGTGTGAAATAACAGTGCGTATTCATAGAGTTACAGATTGATAGTGTGAAACAACACAGTATGTATTCATAGAGTTACAGACTGATAGTGTGAAACAACACAGTGTGTATTCATAGAGTTACAGATTGATAGTGTGAAACAACACAGTGTGTATTCATAGAATTACAGATGAATAGTGTGAAACAACACAGTGTGTATTCATAGAGTTACAGATTGATAGTGTGAAACAACACAGTGTATTCATAGAATTAGAGATTGATAGTGTGAAACAACACATTGTGTATTCATAGAGTTACAGATTAATAGTGTGAAATAACACAGTGTGTATTCATAGAGTTACAGATTGATAGTGTGAAACAACACTGTGTATTCATAGAGTTACAAATTGATAGTGTGAAATAACAGTGCGTATTCATAAGCAGCAGGGAGGGCGAACCCTACAAAATTTTGCGACAAAATCGATTAAAGCCTCAGAATGCCAAATGGAGCCTTCCTACGAAATCTCATATTTTAACCAAAAAAAAAAAAATAAAGACCCCATTTGTAAAATGGAGCCTTATCGATTTTGTCGTAAATATATTGTCATAACCACCCTCAAAATTGCTGCCATCTACGTCTCAAATATGTTGTCATCTCGCCCTCCGGCTGCTGATTAATACAAATTATTTGTTAGCTTTTCACAAACAGACTAATCGATAATACTTCACCACGTAAATCAATTAAATTATTTGACTGATCAGTGAGTGTAAAATTAATTCTAGTTAGCAAATCATTTTGACATTGCATATAGACTGGATTAGTCGGATTCTCAACAATTAAAAATCCTGGAGGAGTTGTTGGTGCAAATGAATAAAGAATGTAACCTTGTCGGGCTTGATTTGATTGTTCCATATTAATTTGATAACTTCCTTCGATTACATCACACGTTAAATTAAGCGCGATCACCGATGAAATATCCACATTGTTCGGTGCGATATGTCTACCGTCGCCGTCGGGAGAATTATTATGAGTGAGGATAATAGGATTCGGCTGGCTATCTTTCCATGATTGATAAATTTTATTAAATCCTTCGTCGATGGCAGTTCTGAGTTTTTTCTTTAACTCGGGAACGTTATATCCTGGTAATTTATAATTTGGATTTTCATTTATATTTTTTTTATAATCTTGGGCTGAACTAGTTTTTGAAATCGGGCTATTTTCATCAGTAAAAAGATTAGTAATCCTCGAATTAAATATTTCCATGTCATCGATGATTTTATTACCCGCAGCGACTACACTAGTAAACTCAGCTTGTGTAAGAAGGCCAGATCTTAACGAGGGTAATAACAACAAAAAATCATTATTCATTCTATCAAGATCTCAATTCTAAAAGAAAGAAACGAAAATATTAATTTGTGTACAACATATTGAAATCTCTAGTTATTGGAAGATAAAAACATCCAAATTTAAGCTAGTGCTTTGATATTGATTGGAGTGTAAGAGAAGCGTGCTCCAATCAATAATTCATATCCTGAATATAATAAGGACATTGAAATAAATTTAGATTAAGCATTTATTATTGTTCAGCTTTCACTTGGTAATGAAAAAAGCCTAATTAATAAGCCAGTTCTATCGGATAGAAGTCAAATGATGTTTGATTGCACCATTCAATCAATAAAACCTTATTAGATTTCGTTGTGAAGTTGGGAACAAAGTAATTGATAATCACCATAGGGAATAATTAAATTAATTAGGTTTACAATGTGAATGACCACTGGAAGGTTATGGACATGATCCAAAAGGTCGTTACTTGGAAAAATACCGTCCACACTCACACTCTACCCCCCCACTAAAACTTGATATAAAGTTAAACCTGTCCTTGGAAAGCACGCGAGAAGCACGCGTCATTTTAGACAAATATCTTTTGAGACTGGATATAGCACTTGTGATTAAACAGCTTCCAGAATATAAAAAGGCTTTGAGCTGTTTTATTCTCAGTGCGGGTCCATGCTCAAGAGTATTATGTCTATTTCTTACAGGTAAGAAATTTATGCTTTATACTCGCTTTTGGAAGTTAAAGATTTTATAGTGAGTTGTGGTACTCTTCTGAATTATTTTTATTTCATTAATATAATGTAATAGTGAGTTCTCTTTTCTACTGTGAAATGTTTTGCTGATTTAATATTTTACTGAATTGATGTACATTGTATTTATAATATAATATTATTGAGTTCCCTTCTTCCACAATCATAATGTAATTTAAATATTTTACAGCTTCGCTGTTCATTAGTATTTGTTTGAAATAATTACTAGCTTCATGTTATAATTTAATTGAGAATAAATATATATTCTTTAAATAATAAGTACAACATTCACAGATCTTTTTCAGGTCTTTACCTTACAATAAATAAAATAAAATACATTTATTACAGTTATTGAATTTTAGGCTCTTTAAATATTTAAATCACTTGTATTCAAAAATACAGAAAAATGAATGGACAAATGAAATACTAGATTGTGGAAGAACTATTTAATAAGTATTGTAATATGTATTGTATGTATTTTCAACATAAATAAATTTACATGTTGTATCTTTAGAATATGTATCTATATATATGTCAATAAAGTGCGGGTCCATGCTCAAAAGAGTATTATGTCTATTTCTTACAGCGATCCCACCTCTTCGCAGCCAAGCATTCCCCACAAAAAGATGTAACCGTATCTACACCATCATATGTGACACCTTATTCTTATGAATGCTGAACTTCCTGCCTTCTCGTAATTAGACACGAGAAGAAGGTTATGATAGAAACGTCTAAAAACAACATCAGACAAATCCTATCATAATAATTCTATCAAGGATGTGATTTTTAATATCTACGAATGTTGGACTTGTATCATGCATTTCCAAAATTTAGTCCTCTCGTATAATATAATCATTAAAAAGTGGAATTATCCATGCATCCTCACCATATTGATCCTTATATCGATATCTTTTTGTGAAGTTTATATCCTCGAATTTTTTATAAGTTTTTTGATGGATTTTCAGGTCCAATTTCATCAGTGACTTAATCAGATTTTACAGGCTCGGGCGTGGAATTACCAGCATTTCTAGGTGGATCTTCGGGCCATCCTAATACTGTTCTTATTGAACTGTTATAAATATCTACAACATACCCAGGGGAGCCTATTTCAATTGTAGATGATAGTGTTGGTTCATGAACTGTTATCGCAATTTTTGATTCCCTTCTAGTAATTGATTTTATTCTACGTTGTAATTCATTATTAATTTCCTCAATTTGATAGGACCCAGTTGGTATTGAAACAACGTTCCAATCTGGAGTGTCATCTTTTTTATTTCTATATGCAAATACCAGAGAATTATTAGGTCTCTGACCACCAAATGGAACCGATCTGATATTAGGCCAACTGTGATACACTCGTAATTTTGCCAACGCGATTTCCTTTACTGAAACAGGGGAAGGAAAATTCACACTGAATTTAGGGTTTGTTGACGATATTGATATCATGCTTGTTTTCCGCGGAGTGGTATTTTCTGCTATCCGCTGAAGTAGTTGAATCTCTTGCGACATTATTATTATCATTTACAATGTCTAATTTTGCAATAGATGAAAAAACGCTAGCGTTTTTAATCGTAGTATCATAAATACGTATCATCGCGGAGAATTCGTCTTCGGTAATTATCGTATCATCAATCGATGATGACATCAACGAGGATAATTGTGAGTAACCGTTAGATACTGCTTGATGTTTTACTATATAGTCGTTAAGTTTTTCTTGAGAACACGATGCTATTTTTTTAGTAATAGCATTTGCAATTCCAGCAAATGTTGTCACCGCGGAAATAGCAATTGGAACAGCAATCGGAGCTACCATTGTTACTGAAGATAGTATAATACCAGCACCGGCCATTATACCAGATACTGAGTATACTGTAACATCAATTGCGGTAATTCTCCTGCGATACTTTTTAATTTTTATTTCATACTCATCAATGAGTGTTTTGAGTTTCGTTAAAAACTCTTTGACGGTATCATAGCGATATTGCGATGACGAAATCATATTATTTTAAAATCTCAAGTGGTTTCTAATTGTTAAAAATTCTAATTTAGATCAGCTACAAACTCCATGTACCATACAAATGATGTCTTATTTAAATTAGGATCAGTGCTTGTTATTGTAAACCGTTTGTATTCACCCACGTCAATAGTCGTTGAAATCACGTTGTTTTATCCATATGAAGTCGATGATGATATATTAAACTGGTTCAGTGACACTATTGTTAATCGATAAATACCCTTGTTTGACACAGTGAGAGTTATTGTATTCTTTTTAGGTTCCCAATCTAATGATCCAGAGAGAACTGTGTATACCATATTTATGATATTCCTCTCATGAGGAATCTTTATTTTTTCAAGTAGCGGAAGATTGTCTGTTTTAAACTTTGTAATATCCTCGATAGATTTTTTAATATTACTAATGCTATCTCTAATAATATTAAATCCAGCATCATTAATATTTTTAATATTGGATTTAATTTCATCAAAATTGGATTTAATTTCAGCGAGAGATGGAGAGGTTACCGCTGATGTTCCAAAAAATTTATTGATAATATTTCTACGAAGGGAAGTATACGTTGTTATATATTTTTTTTAAGTTCTTCATCTAAATTTTTTAATGCATCTGTGATTGTAGAAACAAGTACACCTGGTTTGAGTTTTCCATCATTTGAATATAACACTATTGTATCTTCAATGACGTCATGTCTTCGTATTAAGACATCATCCAATGAAACATTACTAGATTTCAATTTGCCCTGCCGATCTTGAAATACAACTATTTCCCCAGGATCTACACTTGACAAATTTAATGTCTCGGCGATTTCATCTTCGATTATTTTTTTTACATTTTCGACAGCGAATTTACTATCGGTGTCTGTTTTTTTTTTTTTTACTCTGATAAAGGTCGTCCCCAAATATCAATCATTATACGAAAACGCTAACGTTTTTCTAAATCATAACGCTATCGTTTTTGCCATTGCCTGCTAGTATATTCATTAACAACAACTTGTGGTTGTTTCCTTGGAAATCTAGATATCTCTGCAAGGACGTTCAATACTTCACGACCGCATATCGGTGGATCATTTAACAGTTGTGTTGGTAGCGTGGAATAAAAAATTGGAGATGATTTTGTTATTGTGGATATATATCGCATGAATACTTTTGGTGGAGCTAAACCATATGAATCAAAATATACAATTCCACGTGGATCAATTGCATATGCGACCCAATGAGTTCCTTTTCCGCTGCTGTTATCAAGATTGATAATACCCGTTTCATTTTTCATTGGTTTTGACGGTAATTGATCTCTCATGAAAACTTCTCTAAAGTTTTTTATTGATAACGATTTTACAGCATCAATTAAATCAAAATTGGACATTGGTGAAAATCCAAGGGATTTTTCCACTAATAAGCCGTTCCTGGTATTCTTAGGCCCGTGCCCTTGTACCAATTGTATGAGGTTCCTGGTAGTCTTAGACCCTTTCCCTTTTTTTATAGCCATTCCCAGTAGCTTTTTTCAGGGCCATTCCTGCAGCAGTACCAACGGCTCCTAACGCTGCCGCCTTCGCAACCGCTGGGGCAGCCGCTGCAATCAATGCTTGAATAGCAGCTAACAGCGGAAATATACCACCTGATTTTATCATACTGGCGATTGCTGCTTTTGAAAAATCAATTTGAACTCCTCGTTTGTTCTTTAGCGCATCATTGAAATGTTTTATTTGACGATCTGTCAATGATAATTTATGTGCACCACCGGACATTTGAGTGGGTTTCAGGGTTATTGTAGTTCCACATTCTTTAGCCGACTTTGATTTCAATTTCTTGACCTGACCATCAGTCAACTGGACATTAACAATACTATATGTCATTCTATTCTAAAATGTAATTTACATTTTTAATTGATCTTATTGTGAAAATCCTAACTATATGTTTTCTACTGGTGCATCAATAAGTCTCATTCGTCCGCCAATTCCTTCTAACAACATTGATTTATCACTGAGAATGACAGCAACTGCGCTATAATCTGCTATACCAGCAGGGCGTTGTACCCGAGCTTGGAAGTATATATCAACAACAGATTGTCTCATCATGTCAAGATGTTCCAATGAAAAGTAATAAATCGGATAGTGTTTTTCAAAATCAATTTGCGATATTTGCAAACCAGTATCAACATTTTGATCACGACCCATATACGACAATATTCTATGATATACACGTGCTACGTTGTTGTTATCGTAATCAAGCTGTACAATCTTTCCTGGCTCTTGTTGTCCGTTTATTCTCAACGAAACTTCACTTACCCCTAATTTATCAAATATCATATGACTAGATAATTGACGACCCACTCGATTTGCATCCTGTAACGCTATAAAGATATGACGTGGAGCTGAAACACCTTGTTTTGATGCTAAGTGCCATGTAAATGTGCCATTTACATTATCCTGCTTCGTATCAGTCGTTGCTGTTAGCCAACTTAGCAATGATTTTCCACCTGTGTCCATAAACGATAGTAATTGTTGCTCTATTGTAGCTGCTGGTGTCAAGACGGGTATCCATAGAACCAATTTATTTAAAATGACTTTACCATCATCAACACCATTAGCACGCCAGATTGCATCATTGTCATTTTCCTTTCGCACTAACACGACTGTATGCTTTGCTCCATAGATGACTTTTCTGACATTTCTACAGAATCCGAATATGTGATGTAACGGAATAGCACATGAAAACCTTCGACGCTGTCCTTTTAATGCTCCTTTTCGTGTTGCAAATCCTAGATTGAAATTATCATCGACCCTTTTTAAAATGTCGAATTCATTGGCTGGTCTAATTTCACGGTCTGGATTAGCATCGAGTTGTTGTTCAGCTTCTGCAGTAGCTTGCGGAGTTCGTACTTTAACAAATTGATAATGGTTCGGATGATCAGAAGTATCCTTAGCAAACATCATAGACGGACCAGCCGATCTTGTATAATCATCAGAATATCTCGCAAGTCCGATTATTGTTGTTGCAATATCAACATTTTGTTCTATTGATTCAATTTCTTTTCCATCAATGATATATCTTGCACTGTTAAATAGCGCCATAATGCCATTATTTACGAAACCAACTCGGATATTTGGGGTATCCCCATATGGTGTATCAGCTGCAACATTTGTTACAAGCTGTCCTTCTACTTTAATAAACGCCTCACACGGCAAAAAGTATCTACTTGTATCTTGAACTTGAAGTTCAACTCTCCCCCGTTGATTAGGCTCTCTTGCAGGATAGGCATAATACTGATAGTTAATTTTAGAATCATCTTTATTTACCGGTGCTGCCATGTCAAACGCTGGATCAGCAATTTTTTTAAATGCCATTTATACTAAAACGTTATCGTTTTTCTAAATGTAGTAATGGCTATCATTTTCTTTTTCGTCTGACATTTTTACGATTTCTTCCAAGACCACTTCCCGCTATCATACTTGCAATATTACGACTATCTGGTGAAGTCATTGCTAATGATGCTAGTTTTTGTTCCACTGCGTTATTTATCACTTTACTGACATTTGCAGGCATCATTGTTGTTGAAGGTAGCGGTGTTGAAACCATTTGTGGTGGTTTTCGTCCGAATATAGATTTCACCAATGACGTTATTCTATTTTTTGCGGTAGAAAAGGCCGTTCCTGCAAGATCTCCAACAGCGTTAATTCCCTTATTACGAATAACATCAATGGCTTTCATCGCTAATTGTTTAGCAATTGGTGCTACGTTTGGGGCTATTCTTGTGAATAAAACCGCTATGGTATTTCCAAGGCCGTCTCCATAGTATGCATTATAAACGGGCAATCTTGAGTTTACCACATACACGTTTGTTGGTTTATAGTGATTATAGTGTGCTATCATCTTATTTGAAATGACTTTGTAATTTCTAAATGCAGGCATTTCAAAAATTTCAATCGCTATAATCACTAAATTCCCCTGGAATTCCGTCCATTAACTCATCCAAGAGTTCTCGATACGTATGAATATCAATTATCCCACCTTGGAATAATCGTCTGCAAATATCAAATGCTTCATTAGTTATTTCGACTGAGTTATTCCCAGCTCGCTTACCTCCCATAAGAACCTCAAGTCGTGATATATCATTAATGATATTACTAGGACATATATGAGAATCATGATGAGAACTTCCATAACCCTTTCCTGAAGTACTTGCTAGTTCGGAAACGTTTTGAGTTTCTGGAGCTGGTTCGGAAACGTTTTGAATTTCTGGAGAATGTCGACCTTGACCTCGACCTCGACCTCGACCTCGTCCTAGACCTTGTTGTTGTTCTTTTCGTTGTTCTTTTAGTTCTTGTTGTTCTATACCATATCTATCAACTCCCATTTTAAAAGTTCTGTACTTCAATGTATCCTTTTTTAAATTGCCGGGTTCATTTTTATTAATTTTAAATAACCAATCCACCCAGTCATCTCTTTTTATTATGTTTTTTTATACTCGTCTTTAAAAAATTCCTCCCTATTATAATAACTTTTGACAGCGAAGTCACCAAATGACATATAGTCTTCAGGTTTCAGCAATTGAATTCGTCTGATTTCTTCTATAGCTTCATCAGTGAATTTCTCGCGAAAAGGAACACTTTTTTTAGTGGAAACTTTTTCAATAGAATCACTAGCACCTTCAACGGGGTTATCATCAATATCAACATTACCCATTTGTTGTATTTCTCGCTGAGTTTGTAACTCACCTGAAAGCTGTTTTATTTCCTCCTTGGTTTTTTTTTCAGTTTCTGTAGCAATCTTTCCCAATACATCAATAATAGGTACTTCTTTTCTAGGGATGTCGCCGTATATAGCACGTTCTGTTGCAAGTTTCATATCTTTAGTGGCTTTAGTTACAGGGGCAAAAAGCTGTTCGCTCCCAATAGAAAAGTCAGTCTGCGCTTGCTGTCTATGTTGTAGTTTATCTCGCACGTCATCTCGAATTGGTATAAACTTTTTCAGTAATGCTAACCTCTCACGGGCTAGTCTGGTAGTTAATGCTTCTGATGTCATTATTGAAAATGCTAACGTTTTTTCAATTGTGGGTTTCAATGCTTGCATTTCCAGACTCATCAATCAAACGTCTTATAGATTTCACTTTCAAAAGCAATCTCTGACCGAACTTGGTACTGTTCCCCGAGTTTCTTTCTAATTGCTTCAACTATACTAAATAGCCGAATGAATAAATTAATATCATTGTTATACAAAGAAACATTAACCGCTTATTGGATTCTTTTTATCAGTGAATACATTTTAGGTAGGACATATCTTCCATGTTTCAATTGTATATTAATTTGTTCAAATTCATTAAAAAGTCTGTCTTCATTTAAAAATTCAGAAAGTACGATTCCTTGATTTCTTAAATTTGATATTTCTGTGATGATAGATGTAATATCTTGAAATTCCATTTATTGAATATTATTAATAATGTATTTTCTTATCTTTAAAATATTTTTATCGATTCCCAACATACAAAAAAACAAAACAAACCCCATATACAATGCCTGTCCCTTCCTCATTCGAGTTCCGAGGCAAGGGAGGCACATACATTAAAGACTTATACAATACCCTAACCCCCCAATCGAGTTCAAGGGCGGGTTATATGGGTATTAGACGTGAAATCCAAGTTGATTTCTTTACAAACATTGAACATATAACATGAAGCCTCATTTGGAAACCTCTTTCGCGCCAAACGACGTCAAAGAGGCCCAGAGGCACAGAGACAACACATTCTTGGAACTCATTGAGTGCCTTCGCATTAAATAAGCCCATGGGCCACAAACATAGATCTCCCATAGAAGCTCTAACGTAACAAATGCTATATTAGGTCTTCCGGAAGATATGTTGTGGGGGAACAGTTACATTACATTACATTAGTTACGTTACATGTACTTAATTAACTTAATAAATGAGGTAGTATATACGTTACATGTACTTAATTAATTTAATAAATAAAGGTATTTACAATGAATGAATATTTACAATGAATGAATGAAGGTATTGTAATATTTACAATGAATGAATATTTACAATGAATGAATGAAGGTATTATAATATTTACAATGAATGAATGAAGGTATTGTAATATTTACAATGAATGAATGATAGGGACAGTACAGGACGATACAAACATGAAACGACGGGGCGGACTTACTACACTCAATCTACCAATCAAAAGCAACCCAAGAAATTAACCATGGTTGCAGTTGAAAAAAATCAACCACACACGATGTCAATGGCGTGGGAGTTTTGATTGGCAATATTGGGCTTCGTTTAAAGCCCCAAACTTTTACGGCTCATATTATATATAAGGTGACTAATACTGCAGTGTCAATGTGTAGGTGTGTTATTTTTACCACTAAATACTTAATAAATAACATTTCATGGCGTTAAATGAAACTAAATACTTGAATAAAACATTTTTTTAAAGAATACAGCTGTTATATAATAATAAATATATTTATGTTTTTTCATTAATTTTTATAATAACCGTAATAATAATTTGGATTCACGGCCATACATAACTCTGTCAAATTGTCTACCCTATACAGGTTTTTCCAACAAAACCCTAACTGCTGTTCTCAATACAGTCTTTAGAAACAAGGAACAATAACACAAAACCAAGGTCCATACATGCCTGATACGTATATATACCGAGTTAACCATTAAATACGTACGTGAGATCACACATCATTAATTCAATCTAATTTTACATGTATTTTCTACGTTTATCTCGCACGAATTACATATCCGGGAATACTGTTCTATCAATATCGAAAGTAGGATAGTCACGTGACGATCAGTAGTAATGAGGGGAAATACGGAAAAAAATAAAAAAATAAAAAAATATATTTTATTAATAGTAATTATTGAGAGTCATTTCATGCGTATGAAAACTTTATTGTATGTCCATTTTTCTTTGAGATAGCTGTTTGATAAATCCCTTCAGCAACTTTTCGTATAGAGGAACTACATATTCCAAAATATTTTCCCGCAGCATTCATTGAATGAAAAACTCTTTCTTCATTCGTCGTTGTATCAAATGATTTAACTCCCTTGCGTCGTTTTGAGTATTTTCCTGTCTTTTCTCTTTTTGTATTCTCTCTTTGAGAAATGCATTGTAAATTAGAAATCGCGTTGTTTAAAGGATTAGAGTCAATATGATCAATAACATTACCATCTTTAATCAATCCATAAAATGCTTCATATACAATTCTGTGAACGTAATAGTTCTTTCTTCCAGCAGCAAATTGCAAGTATCCTTGATTATTAACAAAACCAATTGGCTTTTTCAGTCTGCGGTTTCTAACATCACCATCAGCAGATATTTCATAATTAACGAGTATTGGATGTGGTCTGAATTCTTGCTCCATTTATATATAATAATACTATTTGTCTAATTCATTATTTGCTTTATTTATAAATTTATTAATGTAGTCTTGAGGGGTTTTTATGATTTTGTCTTTGACAGTCATGGTTAGGGTCAATGATAGCGTTTTTTAATCGTTTATCATAATAACGTTTCAATTCTCTAAACCGCTTACCCCCACAATTGATACATAATTGTGATTTTCCTCTCACACCCACCCCACAATTTATGCATGGGGACGGGCCTGTCGAATTATTTCTGACACTTTGTAAGTGATGTCCACAGAATTCACCTCTACACGATTTATTGCATGGGGTTACTGATCCAATCATAAGCCATTTGCAATGATTCATTATATATAAACAAAATTTTTTATTTAAATGTTTGCTTTATTTATATGAATGAAGAATTCAAGAGATTATCGGCAATCAAGCCTTGGAAAAATATTAAATTCAATCTTGATAGAACCCTCGAAGACGTAACAAAAGAGAGAATAAATAATAGAAGTCTGATTAGAAAATACGAGATTGTGTTAATGAGTTTAAACAGGACGGTGCATCACACACCTGGTCAACATTTAAAATTGATGGTGTTGTTGATGCTAGAATGAATGATGAAACAGCAGCTATGATACTATCACAACTTGGCAATAAAAGGTATTTTATCAGAGTGAAATTCATTATCAATTTAGAATCGGGCGATTGGGTTATAAGAGACAAGTTTGAGCCAATTCTCAAAGATAAGACAACAGTCATTGTTAGCCGTGATTCCAGACCAGGGCTGTTAACTGGAATTGATAAACCATACTATGAAAAAGCGTATCCAGAAACAGCAATTGTTTATGGGATGTATCCGTTAAATAAGAAACCTGACATTGGAAAACTAGCACCAATGAAACAGTCAACGTCAGTGGAAAAACCACTCAATTGTGTGGCACAACGTGTCATAGAACACTTTACAAATGCACTCCGTGGGAATAAATTAACCGATCTAAGACGTAAAAAATAGATCAATGGGAGCTAACAGTGAAAGAGAACGGAGCAACTATTTCCGATATAGCTAGATTGGAAAAGTCGTTGAGATTTCCGATAACCGTTTCAACGATAACTGGCGAAGTATTATACGAATCGAAATACAATAAAAACGGAGCTCCAATCAAAATTATTGATCATAACAAACACGCATGGACATCCGCGGTTACAATATTCCAGCGAGACAGAACAGTGAAGTATATCCCAGGAGAATTTACCAAGGATGGTATTCTCACTGAAGAAAGATTATTCGATGCTATTGCTAGTTTGTGTAAAAACGACCCTGTATCAGTATGGCTACTTCATAGTTTTGAAGATGAAGAATGTCAATTCAATCAATTTGTGAAACCTAACGGTGAATTATATCGTACTGAAAGTCTACATAATAGGATGAAAAATCTAGCAATAAGTCTCAGTGAAAACGCTAGCGTTTTTAATGGAAAAAAACGACGATTACGAACAGTTACTTACAAATTGTTTTACAATTCCATCGGTTGCAGCTCATTTTGTAAGAAAGAAAAATAATTGGAAACCAACACGAAAAGAGTTTTTACAGGATGTTCAATCCAGCTATTTGGAATATTATCATGGCGGTCTATGGAACGTTAAGTACAATCGTGAAAGTATGATATCAGTTGATATCGTTGCCTGTTATCCAGGAAGTTTTCTAGGATATGGATTCACTGGTGAGTATTTTAAACGGTTTGGACATCCCACACATGAAATGACTCGCGTTGCTATTAATGGACCACTGCCTGATTTTGATTTGACCGGTTTTGCTCGCGAAGTATCATTTGAATTCGCTGGAGGACTTCATCCATGTTGTTATGTTTGGATTGGTAGACACATGGCTGAAAGGATGTGGTTACCAATAGTGTTATTGCGATATATGATTGATTGTAAAATGTTAGTTTCGTTGATTGTCAGCGAAGCGATTATCTCATATCAAAAACAAACCAATGTCTGGTTACCAGAACCAGAATGTCTTGATAGTATAATCGATAAGTCTAGAAAACATATTGATGCTGAATGGTCAAAAAAATATTTAATCAACGAAATAGTGAAGCAAAGGATCTCGGCCGAAAAATAATCGGTAAATTTACACAAGTTGGAAAAAAATTCAACTTTAAAAGACAATCCTCACGATTGATTATAGATGATGCCGAATACGACTTCGTTATTAAAGATGCAGTAGAGAAAAATAGATACGCAAATTGTAAAACAGCCTTCTTGTCCAATAAAACAAAGTTAGGTAGAATTGTTACTTATAGTGATGGAGAAAGCTCTGCATATCTACATTTAAGGGCCTCTATGCTGGGTTATGCATCTATCAATTTATTTGCAATGATAAATAGATTTCCTAGTATAGCAGTTAGAGTTGCAATTGATTCAATGTATGTCGATAAAAAATATATCAAAGAGGTAACTAAATTTACTAATAGCGAAGAGACTTGGGGAACATGGCGAATTAAACGTGAAATACAATGCGATTATTCTGAATCAGCAGACGTTGAGATTAAAAGCAGTTACCTGAAAAACGATAATTCTATCAGTGAAAA
Source organism: Potamilus streckersoni (assembly GCA_016746295.1). Classification (NCBI taxonomy): domain Eukaryota; kingdom Metazoa; phylum Mollusca; class Bivalvia; order Unionida; family Unionidae; genus Potamilus; species Potamilus streckersoni. Next base: position 862,051 of record JAEAOA010002063.1, read on the forward strand.
ATCCGAAGGATTTTCTATGTCTAAAGCACCACCGATATCAGATCCAATTTGTAGATATAAAACAGTTTATTTAAACGGTTGTGGTGGATCTGGAAAGACAACACGTGTGATAGAATTATATCGAGAGAGAACGTCCATGATTGTACTCACACCAACCCATAGACTAGCGAGAGAGATAAAACAACGAAATGTTGAAGCTTGCACGTATCATAGTTTTTTTCGATACAAGGGCGATGCTTGGACTCCTGAGCGAATGGGTGAGAAATTTATTCCTTCGGTTATTATTTGGGATGAAGCATGTACTGTTTCAGAAGATGTATTAAAAATGTTTATTGATTGGTTATTGCAAAATAATACAAAAGTTATATTGTGCGGCGATCATGGTCAACCACCACCATTTGTTGGTAGAAGTCCACATAATTGGTTAAAAGGATTTGTTGATTATTACGAAGAAATTGATACTGACTATAGAGCACTCGATGAGCAGTTACGTGAGTTTAAAAAACTAATTAGATTACAACCCGATAGAATTCAATGTGAAGTAGCGCGTGAAATAATTTCTGAAACACCTATGAATGATTTTTGGGAAACATGGAGACCAAATGATTTTGTAGTAGCAAGTAGAAAGATAGTCAGAGACGCACTTCAGAAAAAGTTGTTTGAGCTACACAAGAAAAAATTCCCAACGTTTCCAGTACCGTTGTGTTATAGACCATTGGATACACGAAAGCAGAATATTGAAGTTGAAATTCCAGGCCAGACGGAGAAACAGATTCTAGTGTTAAATGATATTGTGCTAGTTGATATCAATGCTGTAGAAGATGCATTATGCGCTGATAAATCACCATGGACGCTTGGTTATGTAACAACAATACACTCGTCACAAGGATTGACCATCACGGATACAATTGTTTGGATAGTTGATAATCGCATTGAATGGTCAAATTGAGTCTATCTCGCAGTGTCCAGAGTACGACGAATAAATCAACTACGAAGGATTGTTTTCGATGAAGATTTTAATGCAAACGATGATAACACTGATATTAGCATCATTAATAAAAAAACTCTCTGGTTACAAACAGCAGGACAAAAAAAAAACAACGAGAATTTGATATTGATGCTGAAGTAATAATCGCATTAAAAGAACAACAGAATAATCACTGCGCCAGTTGCAATTGTATAATGCACTGGCAGTATTCGGATAAAGACCCTCGACAATTCACCGTAGACAGAAAAAATAAGTCTTGGTCATGTCAGAAACAATGTGATGTTGACCTGTCTTGAGTGTAATAGACGTAACGGAGCTAGTTAAGACCATGTGGCGGTAATTGAGTATCGTCCGGAATGACTTGTAGTTGTTCGCGTGTAAAACCACGCTGAGGTGCAGTTGAATCCAATCTGTAGATTGGAGGTCTACCAGTTGATCGCGTTATGGTTGAAATTTTATGCGTAGTAACACTCCATATAGGATAGTAGCTCTTCTTTTACCACCTTCATGTTCTCCTGGTTCGTATAAATATCTCACAGTAACATCACCGAGAAGTGGCTGAGTGCTAACCCGCTGTGGTTGTTCGGGAATATATATTGTTTTATTGCAATATTTGGTTTCATATTAATAGTTCGAGTAATCTCGTTATTTAACGCTGCAACTACACTCGGTAACCTTTGGACCCATTCACGAGATCGTTTTTCTTGGATGAATTCTTTTGCATATTGATATCCAAATAACCGTTCTGCAAGAGTTCGATTAAATCGTTCTACAATTGCCTGATCACGATGTAACGCAGTATGTCCCCGTCGTATTGTAACATTATGAGTTTTCATTGTTGATAGAACAGCACCTTGAAACTCTTTGCCAGGATCAACTTGTAATAGATTTGGCCATCTTAGAGGACCTCGTCTATAAATCCTTTCAAATGCAGAAGCGACTTCAGAAGCTGACTTTGTTTTCAATGGTTCTGCTTGTTTAAATCGACTCGCAATATCAACTACAGTTAGCGCGTATTTGTAACCATGGTCATGTGGTAAAAACAATAAATCAGCCTGATGAACTTCATTGGGTACGGTAACATCAAAATGAGAATAATTAATTTGTTTAGGCGGTGGTAGATAAATTTGCCATATAGCTTGTTTGGATAACCAATCTTTTGCAGTGGACTTTTTCACTTTTGCAACGTTAGCGAGTTTACTGATTGCTGCTTTACCCTTCCAGTATCCTTTCGGAGAATAATAAATAGATTCCATACTATAAAAACACTAGTGTTTTCAATTACCAGCACCTAACACCAATTTGCCTTTCATAGCTGATTTGACCAACCATGAAGCCAATTTTTCTTTGAAGGATTTATCGGGAATAGCATTTAACGCATGAATTAATTTTACATCCGCAAGATGTCTTTGTTGCAAATTATTACTTTTATATGCAACATCATGAGCATGACATGCCTTATCAATAGCATTTATTGGATACTCACCAGGCCGGGGCTGATTTTGATCATCAAGTCTGATATCTAATCTCGTTCAGGGACCACAGTAACTATATCCTGAAAAGATGTTTTTCTCCGGGGTATTTTGCCCATGGGGTTCCGGGGAGTTTTCCAAGTTTTGCGGCAATATCACCTCCGAGTTGCTTTTTTTTTAAAAATCTAAATTTTTTTGTACCACATATTACACACTTACCAGTAAGCGCTAGTCTATTGTTTTTAGTTGTAATGGTTGTCTGATCGGTTGTATCAGTACGCTGTTTACATTTAACACAATATAAATCCATAATTTATATATAGCGTTATGAATATAATTGATTTTTCAGCGACTAAAAGAAGAGAACCGGTGAAACACCACGCAGCGCTTCCGAATTCTGTCCGTGCCATTATAATCAAACCATCTGGATCGGGTAAAACACAATTGCTGCTTAATTTGATAATGCGATTTATGAAGTGGGATAAATTATATTTAGTTGCACCATCCGTAGATGATCAACGGTGCTACGAAGTGCTAAAAGATTATAATGAAAATGCATCAGAAATTAAAGGTGAAAGTGTAATTGACTTTATTACTGATATTAATGATGCACCATCAGTAGAAGATCTCGATGGAGACATAAACAATCTTGTAGTGTACGATGATGTAATGTTAGATAATCAAAAGAACCCTGCTAGAATATTTTCCCAAGGTAGGCATAAAAACACTGATGTGATATATGTCACTCAACGATACACTCAAATTCCAAAAGTGATTCGAGATAACTGCAATATTCTTGCTGTATTCAACGGCGTTGATACACATACACTACGAAATATTTGGCAGACATGGTGTTCCGATATGGACTTCAATGGATTTAAAAATTACTTTAGTCATGCTCAGTCAGTCCCATATGGATTTATAACAATAAATTTACACGACCCTCGGTCATGATATCGTATTGGACTTGATCAAATATTCGGTTAAATAATTTGTATTAACCAGCAGCAGGGAGGGTGAGATGACAACATATTTGAGACGTAGATGATAGCAATTATTGGCAGCAATTTGAGGGTGGTTATGACAATATATTTACGACAAAATCGCTAAGGCTCCATTTGTAAAATGGGGTCTTTATTTTTTTTTTTTGTTAAAATATGAGATTTCGTAGGAAGGCTCTATTGGGCATTCTGAGGCTTTAATCGATTTTGTCACAAAATTTTGTAGGGTTCGCCCTCCCTGCTGCTTCATAGAGTTACAGATTGATAGTGTGAAACAACACAGTGTGTATTCATAGAGTTACAGACTGATAGTGTGAAACAACACAGTGTGTATTCATAGAGTTACAGATTGATAGTGTGAAACAACACAGTGTGTATTCATAGTTACAGACTGATAGTGTGAAACAACAAAGTGTGTATTCATAGAGTTACAGACTGATAGTGTGAAACAACACAGTGTGTATTCATAGAGTTACAGATTGATAGTGTGAAACAACAGTGTGTATTCATAGAGTTACAGATTGATAGTGTGAAATAACATAGTGTGTATTCATAGAGTTACAGATTGATAGTGTGAAACAACACAGTGTGTATTCATAGAGTTACAGATTGATGGTGTGAAACAACACAGTGTGTATTCATAGAGTTACAGATTGATAGTGTGAAACAACACTGTGTATTCATAGAGTTACAGATTGATAGTGTGAAATAACAGTGTGTATTCATAGAGTTACAGATTGATAGTGTGAAACAACACAGTGTGTATTCATAGAGTTACAGATTGATAGTGTGAAACAAAACAGTGTATATTCATAGAGTTACAGATTGATAGTGTGAAACAACACAGTGTGCATTCATAGAGTTACAGATTAATAGTGTGAAATAACACAGTGTGTATTCATAGAGTTACAGATTGATAGTGTGAAACAACACTGTGTATTCATAGAGTTACAGATTGATAGTGTGAAACAACACTGTATATTCAATGAATTACAGATTGAGAGTGAAAGAACACAATGGGGATTCATAGAGTTTCACTTTCCAGTATTTATCAGGGACACAATACCTATGCCAACTTTTGTGAGGGTTATGCTTTTAAATGCAATTATTCATAGTATAGAAATTTATAAATATATGTCATTTGTGTTTTTACTGTTTTTCATGAGATACATTTTCACTTTGTTTGGACTTTGTGGTTGTAACAAGTTTAAATAAAAAATTGGACAACAGATGTACTGCCATTTTCTGAAGAGGCATGTCTTTTGCCAAACTAGTAAAATTAATTACCATATCGCATGGCAAATGTAACTTGAACTTCAAACTAATTTCATGGTTAGTTTAAAAGGAGAAATTACTGGCACATAGAGAAGAGTTTGACAGAATCAAAACTGTTCCTCAATAATCCTAGTACAGTCTTCTGTTGGTCCATGTTTTCCTGACCTTCCAACCTCAACGTAACTATGCAAATATCATTCACTGGGTGGGAAGCTTACAAAAACATGGATTAATGCCAAGACTTTATTTGGTTGCTCTGGCATATTTCATGCTCATATAGCAAGAGTATCTGTGTATTTGTGTGTGGTGAAGTACAGAGGGTTGTGTACTTAATGCTCATATAGCAAGAGTATCTGTGCATTTGTGTGTGGTGAAGTACAGAGGGTTGTGTACTTAATGCTCATATAGCAAGAGTATCTGTGCATTTGTGTGTGGTGAAGTACAGAGGGTTGTGTACTTAATGCTCATATAGCAAGAGTATCTGTGCATTTGTGTGTGGTGAAGTACAGAGGGTTGTGTACTTAATGCTCATATAGCAAGAGTATCTGTGCATTTGTGTGTGGTGAAGTACAGAGGGTTGTGTACTTAATGCTCATATAGCAAGAGTATCTGTGCATTTGTGTGTGGTGAAGTACAGAGGGTTGTGTACTTAATGCTCATATAGCAAGAGTATCTGTGCATTTGTGTGTGGTGAAGTACAGAGGGTTGTGTACTTAATGCTCATATAGCAAGAGTATCTGTGCATTTGTGTGTGGTGAAGTACAGAGGGTTGTGTACTTCATGCTCATATAGCAAGAGTATCTGTGTATTTGTGTGTGGTGAGGTTCAGAGGGCTGTGTATGTCAAACTCATTGAACAAGTGTAATGTAAACAGCGCATGATATATGTGATCAGTGTTGATTAGTTCTGTCTAAAGGTTAAAGCTGACTGCATAATTCAGATATGAATCAGTAGCCTTGACCCTTTTTAACCCAGTAGGTTCTTTCCTTGACCTAGTTTGAAGTTTATTGTGAGATAATGTTGAACATAAGTTACAACAAAGAAAGCAGCTTTCATTATTCTGTGACCTTGACTTTTAACCTGTCTCTTGCAACTGCAATAGCTTGCAGTGTTTTCTGTCAATAACAGCAACCATCATTAAAGTTTAGTACATTTATGTAATGTTTGTGCCAATTTGAGCCAGACTCCTTACCTTTTAACCCTCAAAAATTACATATTTCTACATTCCTAGAGGTGCAAGCCATCAAAGACATATTGTCATGTGTACTAGAACTGAAGTCCTTCTTTTCTTTGGGCCACTGTGACCGTGAGCTTAGACTTCTTTACCATAAATCGATAGGTTTCCTACACATGTGCAAGTCATACACAAATGTTTGGTTGAAATACATGGTTTAAAGCTAAGATCATTGATGGAAACCAATTAGAATCCCAATGGCATTTATCCAAGATATTGATGGTATAAACTTATATGCCAAGTTTGATCCAAATATTATCAGTGATAGCCTGTAGTGTGGTAACATGCTTAGACACTCACTTCTGGACAAATGTTTCTTTAATAACATGAGTCACTTACCAAAGCTGAGAACTTAAAAATGTGATAAAAATTTGATCAGAAACCTAGCCTCTGCAATTATTTTTTTAAAAAAAACAACTCAGAAAATCAAATGCCAGTATGTCTCATCAACATGTTAACTCTCAGAAGTAACAAAATAAGAGTCTCTAGAAGGCACTGTTGCTATAATAGGCATAAATAGTTTCCAGGAAATCAAGATAAAACCATTTTTTCATTTTAACCATTTCTTATATTCTTCAACTTATAACAAGAGTTTCAAATTAGCTGCTGTTCTAGACATATTGGATGTCAGATTCGCACCATTGTCATTCAGGACAATGAATACATATAAAAGTGTTTTGATGAAAATCACATGTCATAATCTTCCATTCAGGGTGACAAGATTTTTATGACAGTTCTCATGGCAGGCATATTAGTTATACATTATTGGCACCATTTTCATTTAGGCCAAATAAGGTTTCGTAAGAAGCCTGTTGCTGCAGAACCCATGTTGATAAAGCCATACATTTGGAGAAAGTTGAGATTACAATATTTTGGAGATAGTCGCCATGGTGACCATATTAAGTGTTTTCATGAAGAAGAAACTAGACACTGTAAGAACTCTTGTTATGAAAACACTGATTTTCTTTACAAGAGTAGATAAAACAAAATTTTCAAGATGGGCACATATTGGAAATCAGATTAGCACGATTTTGATTTAAGATGAATAAAACATTACAAGAAGTCTTTTAGTGAAAAACCAATGTGGATATGAGCATTCATTCAGGAGAAGTGGTGATATGATTTGCAAGACAGCCACAGTGGCAGTCATATTAGACATAAGATCTTCACCAGGACCAAAATATTCTGGTTGGCAATACAGTGACGTGATCTGTGGTTAGGTGAATATTGGTTGGTATGACAAGAAGAATCAGTTATCACACTTCAAAGTCATCACATAAAAATCTACATGAATGTGGTGTATCTTGATATTTAAGAGATATTGTGTTCCATATTGAAGCTGCAGAAATTTACAGAACTGTCGAGCTCAGAAAGATTAGCCAGGGCCAAAAAGAGTGATCACAGACTTTGGGGTAAGAAACACTCGGGCCTCTTCTAGTTCTTGTTCAAACAAAATTTTTCTTTTATAACATTAAAAGTGTTGTTCAATATATCCCTGGTTGCCCAACCTCCCTCTATTTTCTCACCCTGGGAGGAGCCACAGGGTAAATTCATGCAAAGAAAAATAATTTTGAACAATGCCTCCATATGCTTATTATTAAATGCATAATTATTCATGGTGAATGCAAAATATTCTCAGCTGTATGTTAGAACATCAATCTCATTGGCGTATCATGCATATCGTTTGATCATAATATAATGCAATAATATTGTATACATATACTTCACTTGTAATTGTGGGAGACTCCCGCCTCATCTTTGGTATAAATACCTTGTTAATTGCTCATTTATTTATAATGATCCTGTTAAATTGTATTTATAGAGACACTCATATTTTATTATCAAAAACATTTAATTCATGTATGTCTTGTTTGGTGTTTTCACTCAATCTACAGCCACTTGGTTTCTATCCTGTTACAACCATATATCAATATGTCTTATCATCAGGAGTAGTAGTTAGATTTTAAAGATGGCCGTATTGGACTTCGGCACCATTTTCATCAAGGACCAACTAGACATCATAAGCCATTGATAAAAATCTTGTGTCAAAATGACTAAACATTATTTTCAAGATGGCTGCTGTGTCCTGGTGGCCATATTGGATATTAGATAGGACCAAGTAGACATCATAAGAAGTCTCATGTTGATGCAACAATCCATTCAAAAGGAGTCATCAGTAGATTTTCAAGATGGACACCTTATTGATATGCACAGGTTTCACTCATTATGAATATATCTGAGATCTTAATAAGATACCAGTAAGATTGCAAATAATAAATTAAGATGCAGATATGATTAAAAATATTGCTGTAAGAAGTTCAACCGATCAGATGCAAGATCATTTCCTTAAATATAATGAACTCAGTGAAGATCCTAATAGACCCCTTTTATCTGCACATTCTTTTACAATGGTAAGAAGCTTAGCAATCAATTATAGACCCATTAACATGCTTGATCTTGCTCATTATCAAAATTGTGCATAGATCTCTCTCACTATCAAAATTGTGCATAGATATCTCTTTTATCAAAATTGTGTCAGTCCCACTCATTATCAAACTTGTGATTAGATCTCACTCATTATCAAAATTGTCCAAGGTTTTTAGATGAATGTATCTCATAAAACAGAGTCCTTTTAAGGAATTGACACTCTACTGGCTGAAAAGAAATTCCAGGACTTAAAATTATTAAATTAGCTGTGATGGACATATTTATGATACTTGATGTCAAGTTTGCACCATTTCCATTTAGGACCAACAAAGGCATTACAAGAAGTCTTGTGGTGGAAATTCCATAATGACATGACTTGCTGTTTTGGAGGAGTAACAATTACAAGGTCTTCAAGATAGATGTGATCATATTCAGCATCAGAAAGGTATTATTTTCATTTAGTACCAACTAGACAACATAAGAAGTCTTTAGGTGAGAGCACAATAATGAGATGACCAGTTTTCTAGGATGAGTAATGATAAGATAGCACTTGTGGCAGTCAGTGTTAGAAGTCAGATTGGCACCATTTCCATTTAGTACCAACTAGACAACATTAGTTGTTAGGTGAGAGCACAATAATGAGATGAACAGCTTTCTAGAATGAGTAATGATAACAAGATAGCATTTGTGGCAGTCTGTTAGAAGTCAGATTGGCACCTTTTTCCTTTAGGATCAACTAGGCACCATAAAAAGTCTTTTAGTGGCAACCACATGTTGATATGAGCATCCATTCAGGTGGTGTAGTAATAATCACATTTTCAAGCTGTGGTGGATGCCTTATCAGGACCATCTAGATCGAGATCATAATCTAAATCTGGCCTATAGAGTGGTAACAAGTTCAGCTAATTGGATGACTGATTAACTCAGTAACATGCATTTATGTCACTATTTATCACACCAGTCCAATATCTTGATATTAGCCTGTATACCAAGTGTGATCATATTCTGTTCTTACATGAAACCTCTAGAGTGCTGACATGCTTAACAAATCACATGAATAGGAATAAATAGATCATGCTCACAACAAAACTTGTCAGAGATCTTGATGAGATAAGTACACATACAAGCCTGATTCAACTCTGAATGAGAAATATTGGATTTGGAATGGAAATGAGCTAAACCAATCAGATATCTGGTTGGTTGGTTGATTGTGGACTTTATGGTATGCTAGTATTATCTAATTACCCTTTATACACGTAATTTACATACTTCATGGATTGGGAACATTAATACATTTTCACCATATCATCAATGTATTTCTGTACTTTTATTTCTCATTGGTACATAACCTTTATGATACCTTATTTTATCATACAACCTCTTTGTTGGCTCTATATAGCCTTTCAGTGCTGAAATGGACAGATTGATGCAACACTACCATATGCTTGATGGGTCACTGGCATGGTCAGCTAAAAATGGACAGATTGATTCAGTGCTGTACCATATGCTAGCTGGGTTATATGCCTTGTCAGCTGAAAATGGACAGATGAATGGTTTTTAAAATTGCTCCGTCTTAAGCCAAAGGCATACAAAAAACAGAAAACATAACTGACTGAATAAATTTATTTTGCACATAAATTAATGAGTTTTGAACAAGCAACACTTCAGTTGTTGCAGCTACTGAACATAAAGCAAAAAACAAAAAGCACCCTTGACAAGTGAGAACTAAAGTCCCATGGTCTCATCTCCTGGACAAGCAACTAACAAGCATATACTAAAAAGACATACAATAGAAAATAATATGAACATGAATAAACATGAACATATATATTGAAATATCTTATTCTGCCACTCATATTATACAAGACTCTTTATTGCTCCAATAAAAGATGATCAAACTGCATAAAAAGTCTGCCAATACTGGTGTGCATGGGTCAAGAAGGCAGAGTATAAAGCTATATTTCATTAAACCTTCAGCATATGGATAAAAGCAATTATCTGCAAATTCTGTCATGACATTATGGTTACCTGAAAGTTTTGGAGATCAACTACTACCTCCAAAATGACTTGGACTATTGACTATTAAAACAATCCATGATTCTTGCTTAATGCCCATTTTGGATCTTTGGCTATTAGAGAAATTGTGCAACAGCCATTTTGAACTTAATGACAGATCTGCACGTCTGACCAGTGGCATAGCCAGGTTATTTGGGCCATTATACAAAGCTTATAAATAAGTCCCTGCCTAATCTATAATGTAAAAAATAATTTGTAGGTCTCTATGCTTTGTGTACTCTTTTCATATGGTAGCTACATCCTTACTTCTAACTTACTTGCCATTTTGGATTTTTGACTTTTGGACATATTGGTGCTGCTGTCTAAGTTACCTTGTTATATCTTTGAATTTTATGAAGATCTTTTTATTTCCATGTTATGACTATGCCTTTGACCATTTTGCAGATCTTTAGTTTGGTTATTTGAAAGCTTAAAGTTTTCCACTATTTCAGCATAGTGTCAGATTCATATCGCCATGCTCAAGTGGGACAAGTAGCAAACTCTGTCTTAAGGATCTCATCAACAGTTACTGTGCACTTCAAAATGACATAATCATTACACTATTGCATCTTCAATATTATGTAACTTGTCCCAGTATGTCATAGTGTTAAGAACTCAGTAGAATCTGGACACAAGATGATTGCATTTTCTTTCTCTTACTCACAATAAAAATGTAAAATTGTTTATACACCTCTAATATTCACATGAACAAAATATTCACTGTGAACAAAAATGAAATTCATATGACAAATTTGAGGAATCATTAGTGATTTGCATCCTGCTGTAAATTGGCCTTGCAGATTTTACATCCAAACTCCTATGTGAGCTCAACATGGGTCCTAGATTTGATGATGTACCAATAAGGAGAAACTATTACCCTTAATGTGAAAATCAGATCAACTATTATACAGCAAATATTTAATGGGCAGCTGGTGAAAATGAACTTTTTCTTATATTTTTCAAAATAATATCCTTCACCTGGAGATAGATACTGAAATAAATGAAGTGCAAACAAATGCACTCCAACCTGTAGATGATTCTTGAATGATTCAGAATCATCTCAAACCTGAACTATGAAAAACTTATCAGGTTTTTATGTTAAACACTAACATTTCAGAAAGCAATCATTTTTAAATTTGGTTCAAGCAGGTATAACAATTCTAACCATAAACTATACAGCACTAGAATGAGCAAGCTATCATTCAAAAAGTGCTCGAAAAAGTTACAATTGTATCTGCTTCAAATACTTTTTGCCTCATTAAAATTAACAGTGTCAAACTGGCTCCAGGCTAAAGATTATGTTACATAAATGAATTTGTTCATAAGATGGGTTCGACTGTAAACAACACAGGTCCTGATCTGCCACTGTATTATGTGTCAGCTGATCATGTTCTATGTTGTTGTGATTACACCTATCAAACTGAATACACCCAGATCTGCCAGCACATTACCAAAAGATCAGAGCTGGCCCTGTGATGTTTGCAGCTGGATCCAATATATAAATATATATGGTAACTGATATTCGAAGTCACATTTAAATATATGAAAATGAATACAATAAAAAGGCCCAAAAATTAGTGATAACTGGTAGGTATCAATTGAAAGATTCTTTTTTCTCTGCAAAAACAAAAATACAATATAGTCAGTAAAAGTTAAAAATATCATGAGATTAACAACAAAAAAAACCCAATGTGATCGACTTCAAATTTTAAGACTGGCAGTTGGTCAGTTTGATGTTTATATGGTAAGATTTATGTGCAGTAAAGGCAACTGACTTAAAGTCTTTTTCCCCAAGAAAACAGTACAGTAGCATACTCAGCTTGGCCTGATACTTGGATTGCAACCTGCAGTCAAAAGTTTGGCAAGCTGACCAATAAGCTTCCATAACTGGCAGTTATTGAACATAAATGTATATGGCAGTAAAAACATAGAACACCTTACCTCCAGACTGGACAAATGACTTTTTATAAATTGGTTGCAATTTGTAAGTTTGTAAAGTTGCTGAAGTGTTGTTATTCAAAAGCTGATTTACAAATAAAATTTCAAAAGATGTGATATCTGCAGGCAACAATGACTGAAATTAAATTGAACTGACAGAGAAATGAAGTTGATATTATTTAAAAGACCTTGTTATTTATAAATTAATGCTTATGACAATGTACTGATTTTGGTCCACATTACAACAAATCCAATAGAACCTAAAACACCTTAGGAACAAAATTTATTTTCACTTTTAATGCATTTCCCATTTGACCTTTACCTTGGAATCAGATTTGATCATGTGCCTTCGCACATACTTTGTAAATATGTAACTCTATACATGTATGTTTTAAAAAAATTATTTATCACCAGTAAATTCTGAAACATATGTGATAATCTAGATTTTGTTGCATCTGTAAGTTTGGTTTAATTTCACTCTGCATGATTTTAGACTGCTGGCTACCACATATTTTTGTCAAGTCTCAGTTTTATGATGTTCATTTTAGTGAAGCTTTGACATTTGGGAGTGAAACATTTGTTGTCATTTTTAAAGCAGAGAGAGGTTTAGGTTTACCAAGTTAATGTTCAATGAAATTTTCAATTTCAAGGGGTTTCAATTTACAAAGATTTTGGTCTTGAGCTGTTTCAGTGTGCTATCTTTTTATGTTTGTAAGAAATTCTCTTCATAATGAATGCATTTTATTTGTCCTATTGGATTTACTTTTCCAATTAGTCAAGACACAATGAAGGTAAAGGTCAATTTTTTAGTTATGACCCTGGCATCTTTGCCTATATAAAGATAGCCTACTAATTCAGTTGAAATACTTCTCATGATGTTATTAAAATAACATTACAAAATCAAATATACTGCAAAGCCACCCTCTTTGAAAGATTCTGAGAAACAAATGCTACTGACTTCAATTTAATCTATAACAAACACAGATGGTGTTATATACATAATTTCACCAATTAAAACATTCCTAATATCAAGCAGCACCGACTCCTATCTGCCACTTTATGTTGTGTCTCCAGATCTGGGTTTACACTGTTAACACTGATGACTACTGTCATACATACAGATATTGTAAGATGGTAGATAACTATGAATTTAATATCTCTGAGCAAAGATAACAAATTTCATACTCTTTACCCATGATGCATCATTTTGGAGGATTTCCAAAATTAGTACCATGTGAAAGAATTAAGTCACTGTTGTTACATGACTAACAAATTTGTAGAAAGCCTAGTTAATAGACTATATTATTGATTGCCTATTTAGATTGCCTATTTAGGTCTTTAGGTTAGGTACTAGCAAACACTGTTTGCTTGAAATCAGAAGCAGAAACTAACACTTATATGTTGGAACATTAGCCTTGTTGGGTGCCATCTACATTTGTATATAGAGTCTAACAGAAAACTGCCACCACATAATGCACTGACACATCTCAGTATATTCAGTTTGATAGGAATAATCTTTAGAACAAATAACATACACTCTGACTTGCCAGCACATTGTACAAAGGCAGATGCAGTTAGACTCTGCTTATATGTGAGTATATAGTGTATATTAAATATCTAAAGTTGTTCCCAAGATTTACAACAAAGATACAATTTCTTCTGAAAACTGCGAATTCCATTTCATGCGAGATTTTGGTACAAAAATTAAAGAGTCCCTTGGAGGGACCAATACTGTACTGTGTAAAAATAATTTCCTTACTCAAGACATCACCATTTCTTCCTTTTAATTGTTGAGTGTTGAAACCATCTGTATATTCTTCAGTTCTAACAAGATTTTCAAAAATAGCAGTTCTGCTTGACCTACAAGATTTCAAATTGGCACCATTTTTTTCTGGGACAAAGTAGAAGTGTCAAAATTCCATGTTTCTGTATAATGGACAGTCATCATTCTGGGGGAAGAGTGACAAGATTTTGATGACAGATGTCATCACAGCTATAATGCATGTATAATAGTACCATTCTCATTTTGGACCAACTAGGTATCAGAAAAAGTCTACTGGTGAAAACCTCATTCATTTGGGAGTAGAAATTTTCAAAACAGCCAACATTGTAACCATATTGTAGGTTAGTCATTTTCATCTAGGATCAATATACAACACAAGAACTCGTCTTATGAAAACTTCATATCAAAATGACATTCCCTTTAAGAGGAGTAGCTAAAACAAGATTTTCAAGACAGCCACATAGCAGATGTCAAATGATAATTATTTTAATTTAATAACAAAAAAAAAAAATACAAGAAATCGTTTAGTGAAAACCCCATGATGGTATGGCCATTTATTCTGGAGAGGTTGTGATAACAAGCTTTACAAGCTGGCAACTGGGGCAAACATACTGGACCCAAGATCAGCACTATTTTCAATTTGGATCAAGAACACTTGCAATAACAAAATTTTCAAAATTATAACCATGGTGGCCATATTTGACATCAGATCAGTACCATTTTCATTTAGAACCAGGTATATACTATAGCAAGTCTTCAGTGAAAACACCATGTTGATAAGATCATCCACTCAGGTATAGTAGTGATTAGATTTTCAAAATGTCTTCAGTGGTCATACTGTACTTCAGATCTACACCATTTTCATTTAGGACCAACTAGACATTGTAGGAAGCCTTTTAGTGAATAACCAATGTTGAAATGACCATTCACTGAGTAATAATCAGATTTCCAAGATGGTCCTTGTAGTGTCCATATTGGATGTGCAAGCAACACCATTTCATCTAGTCCCAACCACCATTTCATCTAGTCCCAACTACCGATGACTGTCTGTAAATTTTCGTGGTCATAATCGAATTACCTGTAATTAGGAGTAGCAATAAGAAATTTGTGCTAATGGTTAACATCAGATATTGGTGGGACAACACACCATCACTTCTTTTGGATGATGGCCAGTACAGCTGTGATGTGGTTAACATCAGATATTGGTGGGACAACACACCATCACTTCTTTTGGATGATGGCCAGTACAGCTGTGATGTGGTTAACATCAGATATTGGTGGGACAACACACCATCACTTCTTTTGGATGATGGCCAGTACAGCTGTGATGTGGTTAACATCAGATATTGGTGGGACAACACACCATCACTTCTTTTGGATGATGGCCAGTACAGCTGTGATGTGGTTAACATCAGATATTGGTGGGACAACACACCATCACTTCTTTTGGATGATGGCCAGTACAGCTGTGATGTGGTTAACATCAGATATTGGTGGGACAACACACCATCACTTCTTTTGGATGATGGCCAGTACAGCTGTGATGTGGTTAACATCAGATATTGGTGGGACAACACACCATCACTTCTTTTGGATGATGGCCAGTACAGCTGTGATGTGGTTAACATCAGATATTGGTGGGACAACACACCATCACTTCTTTTGGATGATGGCCAGTACAGCTGTGATGAAAAGAGCAATAGTTCTTCTGTTATCATTAAATTTTGGCTGTCTTGCACTTATCAGGTAAGCATTACAAATTTCCATATCCATAACAGAGGATCCAAAATTGTCTGGTTTTCCTACACAGATCAGGTAGCAAATTGATTTTAATCACACAGTTCTAGTACTGATATAAAAAAGAAAATCAAAAAGTTGATATGGAAGTCTGTCAATGAACTTTCAAGAAACAAGCTAACAGGACAGTGATTCCAAATTTGCAAACAAGGATGGTCTCTTCATTGATATGAAATTGTGTATCCAAATGTTGTTTATCTGGACTTTTGAAATGTCCTCTGAATGATATTGTCCTGCTTTTTTATGTTAAATCATACTCTTTCCTCTCAATGAGATAGGTAAGTCATGTGATCTTCTGTGGCATGTTAAATTATAAAGATCAATATCAGGATAATAAATTATTTCATCCTACACCTATAAAAATGTAACATATATAGCTGTTGGAAAAAATATAAAATTTTCAGACAAAAATATTAAATTAACTAATGCTATAAAACTATTCTCTCACAATAACAAAGTACACAAAACCAATCATTTCATGCTTTGACAAAAGCAAAAAGCTGGACAAATACACATCAATATTTTTAACAGCAGATATCGACTAATGAAAAGCTCCATGCGTTTACTAGCTAGCAATGAATAGTTTTGGTACCAGTTGTAAAAATAGAATTAGTGTAGATCTATGAGGTATCTAGAGGCCATGATAACTTCAAGAGATTTGGAGGCTACAATGGGGAAAACAAAAAACTAAATAAAGCTTAAAGAGATCTGGAGGCTACAAAAGGGCAGACACAAAACTAAATATAGCTTAGAGAGATCTGGAGGCTAGGAAACGGCAGGCACAAAACTAAATATTGCTTAAAGATATATGGATGCTAGAAAAGAACAGGCACAAAACTAAATATAGCTTATTGCTTAAAGAGATCTGGAGGCTACAAAGGGGCAGGACAGACTGACTGTAGCTTTAGAGATATTTTTTATATCTACAGTAACAAATATAAAACTGCAGCATCAATGATAATATTTACTACAGCACAAGTACACTCAAAGTCTGCAAGGAAAAAGAGAAAATTCAAGTGTTTGACAAGATAAAATGACTATCACATGATTACTGTTATTTACGTTACAATACCCATATCAGTTTTCATACATGTAAGGCTTGTACCATGACATCATAAATTTATGAAGCTCATCAAAAAAGACCAATCATATTTAGTATGCAAATTACAGATATATTTTACCAAGTTTCATAAATTTCACTTGTATAAGATCCTCCATTTCTTGCAATGATAAAACAGACATTAAACACTTTAGTCTCAACCTTATCTCAGATATACTAATGCAGAAGTCCCTAATAGCCCTTGCAAAAACAATTTTGTGTTATTAAAAGAAAATGAAGAAGGTAGCATTTAGTTCCATATGTCTTACAAGCAGTTTTCAAGTTGGTCCCAGTATACATTAGTTATTGACATACATTAAGATGTAATATGAAGGAGAGCAATTTGGGAGACTCCACTCAGTCTCCATTTTTTCAGAAGTAATGATTTTGAATGTAAAATTATTATGTATCATCCAATTTTGAAGCAGTCTTTCAATAACATCATGACCACAGCACATGTTTACCATTCTGAAACACTTTGTTCAAGAAATTCTTTTTTCAATTACATCATGACCACAGCACATGTTTACCATTCTGAAACACTTTGTTCAAGAAATTCTTTTTTCAATAACATCATGACCACAGCACATGTTTACCATTCTGAAACACTTTGTTCAAGAAATTCTTTTTTCAATTACATCATGACCACAGCACATGTTTACCATTCTGAAACACTTTGTTCAAGAAATTCTTTTTTCAATAACATCATGACCACAGCACATGTTTACCATTCTGAAACACTTTGTTCAAGAAATTCTTTTTTCAATAACATCATGACCACAGCACATGTTTACCATTCTGAAACACTTTGTTCAAGAAATTCTTTTTTCAATTACATCATGACCACAGCACATGTTTACCATTCTGAAACACTTTGTTCAAGAAATTCTTTTTTCAATAACATCATGACCACAGCACATGTTTACCATTCTGAAACACTTTGTTCAAGAAATTCTTTTTTCAATAACATCATGACCACAGCACATGTTTACCATTCTGAAACACTTTGTTCAAGAAATTCTTTTTTCAATTACATCATGACCACAGCACATGTTTACCATTCTGAAACACTTTGTTCAAGAAATTCTTTTTTCAATAACATCATGACCACAGCACATGTTTACCATTCTGAAACACTTTGTTCAAGAAATTCTTTTTTCAATAACATCATGACCACAGCACATGTTTACCATTCTGAAACACTTTGTTCAAGAAATTCTTTTTTCAATAACATCATGACCACAGCACATGTTTACCATTCTGAAACACTTTGTTCAAGAAATTCTTTTTTCAATAACATCATGACCACAGCACATGTTTACCATTCTGAAACACTTTGTTCAAGAAATTCTTTTTTCAATAACATCATGACCACAGCACATGTTTACCATTCTGAAACACTTTGTTCAAGAAATTCTTTTTTCAATCACATCATGACCACAAAACTTTTGACACTTTGATCCATATGGACAAAACAATTTGTGGAAAATCATATTAAAAGTTGTGCCTTGAAACAAAAGATGCACACCATGAAAAAATGCTTCCCACTAAATCCTACTACCAATCATAATCAATCTGATTAATAAACACAGTTGGCTACCAAGAATGTGATAGGAAACAACTAATTGTAGATAACTGCATCACACAGTTGGTTACCAAGATATGTCTTATCATGTTCTGTGTGGAGCTGTCATCAGTGATATTCAGGAGTGGATCTTTGTGACTACAATTTGTGCATATTAACAAGAAAAAAACATTTTTAACTGCATTTTTTGTTGTAATTTTATCTTATTTGTATAAAAAAATGCTAATTTCTGATGGTAAATAAGCACTTTACTTAAACACTTTTCTTAGTTCCTTTCTTAACTAAATGAATCAAATTATTTTTATTTTTCTTCTGGTCAATTTACTTTTTATTCTATATAATGTGACAAGAATGGTAAGAAATTTTTTTTAAAGAAAGCATTTCTAGTGAATTCATGCTTTCTACATTTGAAGGCCGGTAATTTAAGTGATATGAGTTATGATGAATGCTGGTAATTATCTTGTTATTTTCAAACAGTATGTTAAAAAGTTTTAACACAACAGTTTACAACCTAAATCTAGTATATTTACCTGTAAGCAAACAAACTGGTATAATGTCATAAAGAAAGCACTTTTAAAATTCCAATAATGATCAACCTAAGAAATGTTTTTGAAATGCTAACAAGTTTCATTCTGTGATTTCCAAAATTAAATGCTATTTTCTAATATTGATGTTCTTTCATCATATATTTTTTGTAATGTGCTGAAATAGCATCAAAACATAGGACCTAATGCATGAACTTTCAGACAAGGTTTAGCCTAGCTCCAATAACAGAATTTCAGAACAAATTACTGACATTTTTTTTATGCATGCTGTACTAAATTCTGCTTGAAATGAAATGAAGGGTACTAATAATCAATTAACCATAATGGAGTACAATGAGTACTCAAGTAAATTAAAATCTAATGACTCCAGCATAATTATAATACCTTATTTACATTTAAAATAATAAACAGTGCAAACATTTCTCTGTCATACCATAATCTACCAGCAGTATTTTTAGTCTTGATTGTTTATTACATAGCAACACTTTCAAGGTTATACTATGCCAAGGAAAGCACAGTTAGTTACCATGTTCAAGAACAAGCAAGAATAACTGATCCAGGCTGATCTGATGGTGGGAATCCAAACTGCACCCTTATGAATCTATAGTAACAAAAGAGTCTGAGCACAAGAACTGATCTCCAACTCAAAGCCATGAAATACCAGCCAAGTCACACCATAGACAAATAAAAATGGTACTAACAGCTGTGGCACTAAGCATTAAAAGGTTAGTGTTAGGATTTGTCGGCCTGGTATAAGGATAATGTAACTGGGTGGGATACCTGCAGCATGATGCCCCAGTGCTGGACATCACTATAGGCTGCCACAATGTAGCTATAGGACTAAAAAATCATTAAAGTCATGTCTTAAAAACAAATCCAAATCCAAAATCATCAAATCAAACTTGGAGATTTTCAATCTCATTGAAATGTGACATGAATACTGAAGAAAGCACAAATGAAAAATCTTAAAATGTTGATATTTTTAATCTCAATCTCTCTCTCATAGCCAAACTATAGAAGATAAAAATGGTCAAGTTTGTGCCCAAATTTTGTGCTCAGATATTTTCAAGACTACATGACATGGTCATGACTCAAGGGTCTACACTGTTCAATGATATTATATAGAGATCTTGATCTGACAGTGCAAAATATTGCCAAAGAATAGGATGCAAGCTGTTTGCAAACAGGAGGGCATTTTTTTTAAGGATAACTGTAATCACTGTTGTTAAAGTAAAATTACTTAAACACATTATTTTCATAATGGTTGAGACTATTATACCAATAGTGGAAAAAAATGTGGCAACTGAAAGAAAAGTTCTAAAAAAAAAACAAACAAGAAGTTAATTATTGGCATTTAAAAGCTGCTGCTGTTATAAATGAAAATGAAAGACTACAATCAATTTTACCTCTAAAGGACTACACTCCATGCCAATTTAAGCCAACTACAATTTACAACTGTTTTTTGCAGTACACTGTAAGCATAAAAATCCAATTTTCTTGCAGCGCCTTACTATTAGTGAAAACTGCAGTGGCACTATTTCACATGCATATTAGTGTTAAATCATTTTTGCTGGTTTCATAGTTTATAAAATATATATTAGAATCTAAAAAGAAAACATGAAAGAACACTTTTTGAAGTAAAATGTTGACACCAAAAGTGATATCAGTCAGGTGTTATAATGGGGGAGGTTTTTTTTAAAGCTGTCATAAATTTGTCACTGCATAAAATTACAAGATATCAATGTAACTTGTGATATGGATGAATAATAAAAATTATGCCTTAAATCTTCATATACTTCATATACTTGATTATAAGTCAAATCCAAATGCAAAGTGCACAAACCCAGATCTGCCTTCATCTAATGTACAAGGAAATCTGCATCTATGCAGTTTTTAAAAGCTATCAATGGAACAAACAAACAACACAGTCCCTGATCTTTAAGTCAAACAACACAGTCCCTGATCTGCAAGTCAAACAACACAGTCCCTGATCTGTAAGTGCATTATGTGTTCGTTAATCAGGGTCTGTGTTGTTTGCACACAAACTCAACTTATGAGCAAGGATAAAAAGTATTACATAATTCTACTTTTAAAATTAAAATAAAATGTAAGAGATCTTCAAGAATAATGCAAAAGATGAAAGTTTTCTCTTGGAACAGCAACAATGTTGACAAGAGTACACAATACATACATAGGCTAACGGTATCTGACCATGTAACACCACTGCATGATTCTAAATAAATAACTTCCATTCATATCAAATAAATGACCAATTACAAAAATGAATAGAAACAAAAAAATATGACTACACAACTGTATGAAATCAGTTTTTACTTATAAAACAAAACATAATAATTTCCATCACTTATAAAAATGTTTAACAAAAATGTTGTGAAATTGGACAAAACTAACAAATGTTAGAAATTTACATTAAATGTTGTACAGTGAAAAGAATTTAAATATCTACTTAACTCTAGCTCAACATTTCTGACATCAATTTTAGACAAATATGTTGCAATTGGCATCTCTATTGGATTAATTTTGTTTTGCTCTTGCTAAAACAAAACTGCATTTTTATATGGCACCTTGATTGTCAATCTGAGTTTATGATTTAGTTTCACTTATCAATGATAGTAACATGATAGTTTTAACTTAGTTGAAAAGAATCTGATTAGATTTTCGTTTTAAACCTAGATATATAAAACTTAATGAATAATACTCTTAGAGTGTTATTGAAGATAAGAAATAAATATGATTAAAATAAAGAAGGCAAATTAATACAAATAAAATTTGTCACATAACTTTCAAGTATTGACAATTTAAAGATTTTTCTGGATAGATAACATCATATCTTAACTTTTCTTTATTTTTATTATATTTATTTTTATCTTAGGAGTTACTGTCAGACAACTATTAATGAGTGCATAACCAGTCAATTATAAATAGCAAATTGAAATCTTGATCTATTGGAATAGCATTTTATCATGGTCTTTCTTTGACAATATTCTATGAAGACTATCTCTGCACTAATGACTAGAACTTTAGGGTGAAAACACTAGATTAGAGAAAATAAACAAATTTAAAACTTTAGAAAGGAGTGTCTGCTTTACCAATATATTTTCTTTATAATTTTCCATTTTTTTATTTTTCCTGTTCAATATCCTTTAAATGAATCAATAAGATATTGATATATCCAAATCTAATGAATTTTTTTATATTTTATATTCCAGTGTTTAAGTGGGAATAATATGCAGATATCCTATATCTGTCTATGTTACCACATCTCCAATACTGGTAATGGACATTTACAAAACTATATAGCATTTGGGTCCATAGGTGTTTGTCAAATGTCTGATATTTAATTTTATTTCTATAGGGGTTCATAACAGGAAGCTATATTATACATGTGACCCTGAATCACTCATAAATGAACAGCAGCAGCAAAATTAAAACACTACCAACATTACTTTTATAGAAGCTAACAAGAATTTTACTTATTTATTTATTCATTCATTCATTCATACAACCATTCACTCATCTAAGGTGGTGTCAAAATCAATCCCCACCAATAATTCTATTTGAGACAACAGCAAACATTTGGCACTGTAGGTAACAAAAGCTATACAAGAGATATAAAAGAATTGCTCACAATAATTTTGGTACATCACATCTGTAATTTTGGTACATCACATCTGTCTAGAAAAGGTTGTTTCCATTACTAGTCTGAACTAAAACACCCAGGTGGACCTAAGATCACTCACCTGATCTACCTAACTAACAAATGCAAGAAATCGGATCATCAGGACGCTTCTGTTCCATGCTCTTTTGTTTTCAACAAATATTTCAAGGCTGCTCTTGATTCTGTATTTCATTCGTATTTGATGTCACATCAGTATCATTTGTGTAAAAGTTCTCAAATTATGTTAAAGATAAAGTTGCATACATGTTTAACTTTAAGTAAAATGCAAACCATACTTGGTGCCAAAATAGCTCATTTTATATAAATCTGAAAGATGTTCAGTATTTGTCACATCTGGCAAAATTCCTTTACGTGACACTAATGAACGAGTTTCTATTTTTAAAAACAACATTCATATTTGATGGTAAACTGAATTGATTTGTTGTATAAGTGTAAAATATCCTATTGTCACCTATGGTCAAATTCCATTCAATGGTTTTGAAAAAGTTGTTTCAAGGTTTTTCAAATTTAGTAACTTCAAAGTTTTTTAAATTTAGTAACTGCAGCCGAATTGTATGCTTAATTGGCATTATTTGAACAAACTTGACAGGTCTTTGTGCAAGGATGCTTTTAAGTCTACTCATATTATGCTCAAAGGTCTAGAAGTCATTTAAAGGTTTATATATTTTTAGTAATAGTGGCCATAGTTGATGGTGGATCGCCATTTTTTACACAAATCTTAATGACCTTTATCACTGGATGTTCTGTGCCTAGTCTGGTTAGGCAATATCTGGCAAGAAGTTAAATATAGTCATTGTTGCTGGGCAATAGGAGGTTTATCTATTTTTGGTAACAATGGCCATATTTGATGGCTAGTTGGCACCATTTGCACAAACTTTGGTCTTCTTGCAAGGATGCTTTCTGTTAAATTTGATCAATTTCTTTTGAAGTTGTTTAATGGCTCTTCTATTTGTAATGGTGATGGCCATATTTGATATCAGATTGGCATCATTTACAAAATCTTTAAAGACCTTCATGTCACGATAGTCTGTGCCAAGTTTATTAAAACTGATCTAATAACTGGTTTGTGAGAAAAGCTGAAATAAGCAACTAATGACAGATGCCAGAGAAAAAATGATGGATGATGGACAAAGACTCATACCACAAGCTCACCTGGATGCAGTAAGAATTCTTCAATTTTTGGAAAAGTATGAAAATATATTGAACCTATCACTCAGCAAGGCATGACTCTACAAATATCAAGTTACAATCCAACCTACCTTAAAAAAGCAGCCTTAAATAGCCTCTTTCATTCAGGTCACAAAAGAAAAGAATCATTGTCTTAACAGACCTTCATTAAATAACCATTCTTTTCTTAAAAGAATATTCTTTTCACTCAAACAGGTGGCTGTCTTTGATCATCCAGCAGAACAGTATATGATGGTCTATTTTATTATCAATATGACAAGTACATTGTTGTGAAAAAGACTCCAAAACACACAAATCGCTGTCTGATATTTTACAATCAGGATTACATGACCATTAATATAGCACATCATGATCATTACATAACAATGCTACCTTAAAGTTAGAAAAATTTATTTCCACATAATCTTAATATAATGAAAGTAAAGATGCTACATGAGATGATTAAGTGTCCAGCACCTCTTTTGGTCTCATCAAAAAAAAAGTCATATAGACGGGAAGGGTGAGATAATTTTTACCACTGCTCATAATTAAAATTTTTATATTTCCTGATGTTAAATTCAAATACAAAGTTTAAAATGATATGAATTTACCCTCACAGAAAGCATATTTAATTTACCATCTATGCTCATATATATCTTGAGTCCATGTGAAAATAACATACACCCTAATCTGCCATCAGATTATGCACCTGCAGGTCAAGATTATGTTGTCTTTCCACCAATTCCTCCTAGTAAACTGAAGAGACACACATCTGCAAGCATATTATATGATGGCAGATCTAGGTTTGAGATGTTTTTTGTTGGACTAGAGTTTTAAGCAAGATTATATATGGTATGAAAATATACCTTCTTGTTCAATAATAGTTTTGATCTTCCATTAAATGGCAAAAACGTATAACTGGTATTTCTTCCTTGTTACTAAATTAAGAGACTTGACAATTTTGATTACTACAGACATTTGCTTAAAAGTTGAGAAGATTTCTGAGACATTTCCTTTTAAACTTCAGTTGGAGTGAAAACAAAATGAAAAGGATTTGCATGTCACAAGAATAAGCATCATACAAAAGTAACCCATATTTGTAAAAGTAACCCTTTTTGATGAATAAACCATAAATTAGTTCTTTCTGCACTGTATAAATCTAATTTATCTTGCACTAGTATGGCACATGTCAACTACTAAAACTGGTGCCAAATACTAAAAATTGGTAGAGTCCATTGAATTTGAACTCTGACCAGCAAAAGTAGCAGCTTTACGACTTGGAAGACTCAGGGAACCAAATCTTTCTTTGGCACCAAGGGAGGAAGTAGAATATTTTCTATCTCGCCGCAAACTATCTTCTCGTGACTGAGCATGCTCCTTGCGAGCTTTCTGAGCTGCCGCTGTAGCAACCATATCTATCATTGCATATTCAATGTTGCTTGGTGGTGTCTTTGACACAGGAGAACGTTTCCTTGCAGAATCAGTTTGTCCTGCATCTGATAGGTCAATTTCTGCATAATTAAGCTGTGGCTCAAACTGTTCTGCAGGCAAAGATGAACATGTAGAGGGCAGTGGTGAAGCAGGGGGAGACAAATCTACATTCATATACAAAGCTCTTGGAGACTGAATAAGTTCTGTTCCTCTGTCACTCCTGCTGAGAAAAGCTTGTTCCAGCTGTGTGACTTTCGCAAATTTGGGTGACTGTATTTCCCCATCTTTTGTAAATGTACTGGTTTCTGAGGCAGCCACAGGCATTTCAAAAGTGAACACAGAAGCAGCACCAGGTGAATGAGGTGTAATTGCTGGACTAGTACCAGAACTTTCATCAGTTGTTGTCCGCCGTCTTTCTACTTTTTGGTATTCTTTGCCAAACCTGGGCCGCAGAATTGTTGATGCTGGGCTACTACGCACTGCATCCTCACTGTGTGTACTGCTGTCTACAGAGCAGATAGAAAGATCATCAGTATCTTCAACCAGGTCAGATAAATCCACCACTAGACTTGTATTATTTGAATTTACACTGCTGGACTCCACTGAAAAGGTATAAAACAAAATACATGTTTTCTTTATAACACTAACATTATTCTTAAACACTGTATTTAACCATACAAACATGCACTTAAGTGTGGAAAGTGTAGATACAGATATGCCAAGGCATAATGATTTGGGAGATTGGAGTGTACTGTATGCCTTTTTGCTTGTAAGAAGGTGTTCAAAGAACAGCACAGACCCTGCTGGTATATTATGTGGTGGCAGACCTGCATCTACACCATTCACAGCTAGATCTGAGTTTTATGAAAGCTAATAAATAAAATGATTAATCTTCTGATTATAAAGTTCATCACCAGGAAACAAACCCATCTGGTGAACCACATGTAATTTCATGGATTGCATTAAATTCTTTGAATTTTATTAAATCAATACCTCTTGATTTGTTTTGCTTAATTTTAGTTCTTGGCTAAAAATATAAAAGTAATTTTAATGTACTTTACATCATTCAAAACCTTTTCTGTTTTTAAGTACTTTTACAACAGAGACTTGATGAACATTTCTCAATATAAAGCTAACTCACTTACAATGCATGTCACTTTATGGCTATATGAACAGCATAATAAAGAGGGAACAATTTACCTAAATATTCACTAGTCATCTGTTACTATTATATTGCGTTTCTTTTCCTGAGGTCTAGTCCCAATTCCAAGCTAATTATTCCTCCTCCAATTAGAATTGGAGGCCAGAATTAACATATGAAAATACCACCATCTTTTGACTTGGACCTAGAGTATGGGACTGCAGAGTGGAGGTGGAGAAAGGAATCGTTATAAAAATGGCAGGTAAGTATTATATAATTAAATTAGTCTAACTCCCTAATGACTAGATTTTTTAATAGCAGTACAACACTGGATCCTTCTGCACTAGGAAGGAGACTGATACTCTATAAATCTGGTATAAAAAAATACTGTACTTAACCGTATGGTAATGATGTTCACTACTGTACTCTGATGAGTCAAAAGGTTAAGAGTAAAAGGAGTGTGAGATCACCAGAAGATGGCTTTCACAATATCATCCAAAGATGGGTGATTAAAACAGGGCCAAGATGCACTAATAGCCCTCACATTACGGACTTCAAATCTCATGAAAGAAAGGTCCCTCTTAGTGAGGGACTGATAAGCTCTCTCAACAAATTTTAATAATAGTCACTGCAATATCTGAACAAGCCTTAATAGGAAGGAAGAGTTGCTTCCCTTAAAATTAGCCAAATGAAACCTAAAGACATGACTTAGCAAAGCCATCAATCTTGATCTTCCCAAGCACTGATACACCTGAGACTGTGGATCTCAATGGGACGTGGTGATACTGAAGGTTAACTGATTCTTGGCCAAAATCCCAGGATGGCAGAGAAGAAAAACTGAACAATTATTATCTTTGAATTGTAAATGACACTTTTTCTCTCAAAAGGCAGAAAGCTCAATCCTTATCACTGATACTAAGAAAATGAAGAAAACAGCCTTAAAGGTGAGGTTCTCAAAAGAAGTTTCAATCACAGGAGAGCACCTCCAGAACTTGAATATTAGAAAGAGCTGCCCTATAAGTCTTAACATTGGGCACCAAAGATTCTCTTTCCCTAAACAAGAAGAGGAAAAGAATTTGCAATTGCACTCAAATGTGGACTGCTAGTATCAACATATTTTCCACTGCACCAACAAAGAAGATTCTTTACTTTACACTGTAAACCCTGGAAATAGATTGCCTCCTAACATGGACAAAGCAGTTAGCAACAGTAATTAAAAAAAACTGGTCCTTTCAGACTGATCGATTGAGATGAGCCAATCATGATGGTGGAAAATCTGTGGACTTGTATGGTGTGGAGACCCATGAGCTGTCACAGTAGGTCTTTCCTCTATAATAGTCTCCTGAGCTCATCTACCAACAAGTAGATTTCTGGACCATTACTACTGGGGTCACATGGGAGCTACAAGGACATGCTGAAGTGTAGAGATTTTGACTTGGTTGAGCACCTGCAGGATTATTTTGAAAGGTGGGAAGGCACATGTTTACAGATGATTCCATTTTAGAGTGAAAGCATCCACTGCCCAGGACCTCTAATATGGTACATAAGAGACAGAGAAGTTTTTGTGACAAAGATGCACACCAAAATATCTCCACCACAGTAGGAAAAGTGATTATTTTACCAACTAGTGTAGTGACCATTCAGTGAGAACTGTATGCCTTCCTCTGGCTGATTTTCCATCAGGATATTCCTTTTGCCCAGAATATGGTAAACCCAGCAAGTGATCTCCTCAAAGGTTTCTATCCAAAGAGAAGGAGCATGTGTACCTTTATATGCCTGAGGTATGCTAGTACTAATGTGTTGTCTGTGGTGACCATCATGCAATGACACCTCAAGAGCTTGACACACTCTGTAATGCTAAAGACACTACCTGCATTTGGAATCTTTTTTTAATGAAAAGTCTTTTTCCTTATTGGACCAAAATCTTTTAAGAACTACACCTTCTGGCTCATGTGAGTTTCCCATGCTGAATCTAATGCATCTGTCTACAGAAAATAAAGGGAATAGAGAGTGTGAATCAGGATTCTAGTCAGAAATTAGCCACCAAGGCAGGTGGTGATAAAAACTATATCCCAGTGCCCAGTGAGATCCAAGCCAATACAAGGTCTGTGTGTGTTCTCCCCGTTTGTTAAAAGCAGGAACTAGAAAGGTTGCATGTAGTCTCCTTGAAAACAAGTCTGCAGCTGAGTTCAGAGTTCCCAGTAGATAAGCCTGATGAGGTCCTGCCATGAATGGCCATTATGATGGTGGAATACAGGGGATCATGAACTCTTCCAATGCTGGTGAGGAAATTTATCCCCATGTATGCTAAATTCTGAGAAAGGAAAATATCTGACTTATCTAGTTTGGAGAGAAGACATAGACGAGTGACCAACAACAAGCTGAGGAACATGTTTTTAAAGATGCTGATGGGTACCCAGTTATTTGCCCATTAATAATAACCCAGGTAATATAATGAGTAACTGGGATACAAACTAATGATTACAGTTTGAGGCTCATGTCATGTGCACATTTATTCATCATCACATTGGCTTGTATGAGTGCTTACAAAGTACTTGTCATACATATACTATATAGTAATACAAGGCAGGATACTCCTCTCCTTTCTTGCCCAACCTATTTAAGAATCAACCTAACTTCATGCCTGTCATTGGCTTATGTGCCATTTTTCTCGCAACTTAAACATGCTTATTTTGAGATCCTGATGACAATAACTAGGTCAATACCTTTCGTCAATTAAGACTAATTACTAATTAAGAAATATTTGACAAATTAAAATTGAATACACAACTCAAACAAAAGAATGCACAATGTAAATGTCCAGTTTAACAAATGCTATTTTTGCCTTAAGTTTGTGACCCTGAAGCAAGAATTAGCTGTTCAAGTCAGGGCCACTGTCAACATTTCTTTACTTGACTTTTTTCTTTATTAGTGGGACACCCAAGATTGATATTTTTGTCGTGGCAAAGGCAAAGCAATAATTTGGTTACCATTAATGTGCACTTCTTATACCTTGTTAGGAAAAAATGAAAGAAATAGACAATATACAGAATGACAAATTTCACTGAAATATTTAAATAATTAGAAAATCTTTGTTGTTTAATGTATAATTAAATTCCTTTGAATGAGGGCCTCAAGGTAGATTAGTTATTAGCTAATTGAGTTACCCTCTTTAAATAAAGTCATAATAACACTAAAAATGTTTTTTTTTTCAAAAAATTGACATGTGTAAATATGGTAATTTTTGCACTAATGAAACAGTTCCCCAAAAAACAGATGGGATTCATTCTTTCATGGAAAACCATGTCATTGATTCATTCTACATGTATGTTGATACTACATACACAGCAGACCAGCTGAAAAAAAATGGCACTAGATATCTTAAAAAAACAGCTTGTACCAATTGACTGTTGAATGTTATAAAACTGAAAAATATTAGAAGAGTGGAATTTTTTTAAGCTTAACATGTTGTACTGGACCACTTTTATGGGATTAACCATGGCAGTCATCATTTTTGGACTTCATGACTATTCAGTAAGTTACCAAGTTACCGTAGACATATAGACTAATTAAAGTGAGTAATATGCATAATAATTTATCCATTACTTTTGTGTCTATACACTTGTATTAACTACGAATCCACATGGATTTATCTGATTTGTGACAAAAAATTTAACTGCAGATCCAGGTAATTGACAAAATAAATGTATCTTAAATAATATAAAAATTTATGTTTTTCATAAAGCTTTCTGTAATTATGGCATGTAATATATAGATTGCTCTTTTTATGCTCATATTAAGTTTTCTGCCACTTATATTAGTAATAAATTACTCTTATACCTGTTTTGGGCATTGATATGTGTGAACCTACAACAAAGCAGTTCAGGTTCAAATTTAATTAAATTTCATTTTGATCAGGTACCTGGGTAACCATATGTTTGGATTGACGGGTACCTGGTAGAAATTTCCGAAAATTTTGACATCTCTACATGTCCATCAGAAGATAATCCCATAGAAAGCTGTGCAACAACTGGTCCTAGGGGCAGATGTGAGGCTGAACAGATGGGCTTAAAACTGAAATACCTCCTGACACAGACAAAACCATCTGTGAAGGAAGATGGGAATGTTATGGTACACACCCTGAAGATCAATACACATGGCGGGCTTTTTATGGGTCTTATAGGTGGCATTCTTATGTTATGGTACACACCCTGAAGATCAATATACATGGCAGGCTTTTTATGGGTCTTATAGGTCTTCATCTTGAAGCATTCTTCTCAAAGAAATCTGTTTAATGTGTAAAGGTTGATTATGAGCCAACACTTTTTAGACACCAGACAGATCCATGCATAGAAGGGTGGAGTCTGGTCACTTTAAACCCTCTTGACTATATCTTTCTGCAAAAGAGTGTGTACTTCTTACCTTAACTAAGCTAGTTTTAGCAGGTGAAAGAAGATGGTGGCTGTGATAGGAATTGATTTTCCTTTAAGGTGTAATGGACCCATACATTATCTGTTATCTCCAACCAAATTCATTAAAAAGTGCCTAACAAGCTCCTATCAAGATGTTGCAATTCCTTGGGCTGAATCCCCCTCCTCCTTTGGGAAGGGTGAGGAGTGACAAAATTTACTCCTTTGTTTTTTTTTATTCTTATAAACAATGTGTGAAAGCAAGCTTTCAGTTGAGGCTGGTAGTGAGACTGAACCTGGGAGAATCTTCCCCAAGGGCAATGAGTTGCTGTCAGGGATTTGTGTTGCTCATCCCTATTATCCTGTGATGCCACAGATTAGATGAGCTCTCCAAAAAAATTCTGTGGTCAAGCAAGACTTCTATTACTCAAAGCAAGCATCTCTAAGAATGTGAATAAGATCTGTAGAGAGTGCCATCAAAATTGAGCACATGACACATCTTCACTACAGCCTATAGCAAATACTGAAGCACTCCTAGAGATGACAATTCCTATTTCAAGAGACAAAAGGAGGCAGCCAAAGAGACAGGCATGTGAAGCTATCCTCACAAAAGTACAGGCCTTATGCTCAGAGACTTCCAAGGTTTAAAGTGGGAGGTGAGTCCATGCCCCAGCCAATATCTTAAGGGGCCAAGCCAACAAATGGACTCACTAAATGTAAGCAGAAACCAGTAATAAAAGCATAGAAGATGAGACAGACCATCCCTTCTGCAGCTTAGTGAACCCCTGTTTCTAGAAAAAGTTCTGTGTAAGCTTCCAGACCATTGCTGAGTGTGGAAACAGCAGCAGCCCCAGAAAACCTATTGAGAGAATTTTGTTGTTTTGTGAACCAGAAGGTTTTGGACACAAGTCTTAAGGAAGGAGGTGGTAAACTTTTGTTCACAGCCTTACTGAATGTATAAATTTTCTCCTCCTTTAAACATCCTTCTTGACATTTGGAAGTAGCTAGAAAGTGCAGGAGGAGAGACCATTGCTGCCAGTTCATTTGAGAATGGTGGATATTACATAATTGTCACAAGTCAACTCCCAGGTGGAGACAAGATTGTTCCTACTAGTATCCCTCTATATAGAGAGAGTTGTCAAAGTAGGTTAGCCATCTTTCTGGTATGTGTGTGTTGTGGTGGATTCTCTAGTGGAATGGGACTGTTGACCACTTTGGGCCCAAGAAATGTTAGTTTGCCATAGCACTGGTTTTAAAACCTGGGTAGGTAGAAATATTTTGTTTAACATTATAATAATACATAAGTGTTACTGGTACTGAGCAAAGCCAGATCAATTAGATGCACATATCAATTTTGGCATGTGCAATCTTTGCATGCTGAACAGGCATGATGATTGTCCCATGGGTTATTTGAGTGAACACACTTGCAATATAGAGTTTTTAACTCTTTAAGATAACAACTGGCAGAAAACAAAAAATATCTTGGACCAAAAATGGAAATCATTGCTGCTATTAAAAATTCATGTTTCACAAAACACTTTAGCACATTACCCTATTTAGTACAATGTACACAAAAAGAGGGAAGAGCACATTACCCTATTTAGTACAATGCACACAAAAAGAAGGAAGAGCACATTACGCTATTTAGTACAATGTACACAAAAATAGGGAAGAGCACATTACCCTATTTAGTACAATGCACACAAAAAGAGGGAAAAGCACATTACCCTATTTAGTACAATGTACACAAAAAGAGGGAAAAGCACATTACCCTATTTAGTACAATACAGACAAAAAGAAGGAAGGCACATTATTCTATTTAGTACAATGCACACAAAAGAGGGAAGAGCACATTACCCTATTTAGTACAATACAGACAAAAAGAGGGAAGGCACATTATTCTATTTAGTACAATGCACACAAAAAGAGGGAAGAGCACATTACCCTATTTAGTACAATGTACACAAAAAGAGGGAAGAGCACATTACCCTATTTAGTACAATGTACACAAAAAGAGGGAAAAGCACATTACCCTATTTAGTACAATGTACACAAAAAGAGGGAAAAGCACATTACCCTATTTAGTACAATGTACACAAAAAGAGGGCAGAGCACATTACCCTATTTAGTACAATGCACACAAAAAGAGGGAAGAGCACATTACCCTATTTAGTACAATGTACACAAAATGCACACAAAAGAGGGAAGAGCACATTACTCTATTTAGTACTATGTACACAAAAAGAGGGAAGAGCACATTACCCTATATAGTACAATGTACACAATAAGAGGGAAGAGCACATTACCCTATTTAGTACAATGTACACAAAAAGAGGGAAGAGCACATTACCCTATTTAGTACAATGTACACAAAAAATGGGAAGAGCACATTACCCTATTTAGTACAATGCACACAAAAAGAGGGAAGAGCACATTACCTTATTTAGTACAATACAGACAAAAAGAGGGAAGGCACATTACTCTATTTAGTACAATTCACACAAAAGAGGGAAGAGCACATTACCCTATTTAGTACAATGTACACAATAAGAGGGATTAGCACATTACCCTATTTAGTACAATGTACATAAAAAGAGGGAAGAGCACATTACCCTATTTAGTACAATGTACACAATAAGAGGGATTAGCACATTACCCTATTTAGTACAATGTACACAAAAAGAGGGAAGAGCACATTATCCTATTTAGTACAATGTACACAAAAAATGGGAAGAGCACATTACCCTATTTAGTACAATGCACACAAAAAGAGGGAAGAGCACATTACCCTATTTAGTACAATGTACACAAAAAGAGGGAAGAGCACATTACCTTATTTAGTACAATACAGACAAAAAGAGGGAAGGCACATTACTCTATTTAGTACAATTCACACAAAAGAGGGAAGAGCACATTACCCTATTTAGTACAATGTACACAATAAGAGGGATTAGCACATTACCCTATTTAGTACAATGTACATAAAAAGAGGGAAGAGCACATTACCCTATTTAGTACAATGTACACAATAAGAGGGATTAGCACATTACCCTATTTAGTACAATGTACACAAAAAGAGGGAAGAGCACATTACCCTATTTAGTACAATGTACACATAAAGAGGGAAGAGCACATTACCCTATTTAGTACAATGAACACAAAAAGAGGAAAGAGTTATAAACTGTGCTCACATTATTATTTATCAAATTATCAAGTAAATTTGTTCTGGAAATATTTATCACATTTCAGAAATTTGTGAAAGCAAAGCGGAAATTTGTGAAAGCAAAGCATCCTTGTTCAAAAGATCAAACTTTTCTGGATCTACTCTAAAACAGACAGCTTATGGTATGGGTAATTTTTTGAACATAGGATGGATTCAATAAGAAAAAAAACATGGTAGGACTCAGAAATATGATTTGCAACTTTTGTACATTCATCCAATCCACAAGAAATTAGTGATTCCAGTAATTGTGTGTTCTAAAAGAGACCTTACATTTTAAAAATGTTAAATGTTTAATAAAGATAAAGTAAAACTCAAGTACCAGATTTATGCAACTGGTTAATATTCTTTTTAATTTGGCTGTAGAGTTACTAAAAAATTATCACTATATGAACAGATCTTATCAAGTTTTAATATTTATATTTCCATTTGCATACTATTATTTCTGAATCACCAAGACCAAATCAGCTAATCAAACTGCAAAACTCTTTCACTGCAAGGTTTATGTACTAAAGGCCAATCTTAACAATCATTTTCTCTAAATAGAGATTCATCAACCTCTTGCATTATGACATTATCACACTTCATTTTGTTTCGGTTGATCCATATAGAATATTTCAAGTTAATGTTGCTTGTTCCTGATCTGTAAAATCCAGAGCATGGAAACAAAACTTATCATAAATTTGCTGATGAGTAATAATAATTGCAGTTTAAGAAAATTAACATTTGCTTTTAAATTTGTGGATGGATGAAGAGCTCATAGCAATGAAATGGAATAATCATTGTTCACTGGGTCTTTAAATTCATGGTTTCTAGCATCCACAATATATACAAATATTACAATCCCATGAAAAATAATGAATTTCACAATATTTTGTTTGATTACATATGAGATTCTGAAACAATAAGAATTATACTAACCTGTATTTGTACTACTCTGACTAGGCAAGGAACTCCGTGGGATCCATATTTTTCCATTCTCATCTTCTGATGGTGGTGTTATCCTTAAAGTGGCTCTGGCCTGCTGTTTCCTTAATGCAGGGGCTAATGAACCAGTTGGAAATTCCTCACTCAAACCTCCAGATGTTCCTCCACCCTCCTCTGACTCTGCTTCTGGCTCACAGAGACTCTTTCTTGGGGAACTCTCCAGAACTGGAGATAAACATAGTGGGTAACTCTTCATCTTTGGAGGAACAAATGGTGGTAAGGAAGAAATATGGCGGGCAATGGCTGCAGCTTTTTGATCAGGAGAAAGCAGTTCCTCCAATGGAAGTGTCAACTTTGATTTGAGCTCAGACAATGACTCCTTATCAAATTTTCCCTCCTTCACTTTTCCAGTTCTAAGAAGTTCAATAAGTTTTTCATCATCTGTTTTACTACAATCTGGAATTTTTGGTGGAATATCTTCAACCCGTAACACTGTAAACACTTTGGTATCACTTTCCTCTGGCACCAAGTTTGATTTTTCATCTTCCACTGATAATATTTCATCTACTTTGTGACCACTACTGGTTTCATTCCCATATTTCACTTGATCTCTACCTTGCAAAGGACCAATATAAAAGTATGACCTACTATCATAATTTCCTTCTGAATCAACTATGTTTTCCATACTGTCACAATCCTTCTGACTTAGAACATTTTCTTGTGAACCTGAGGCCCCCTTCCCATCACTACTACTAGTAAAAGTTGAGAGAGACTCACTTCCTGCAAGAGATGAGCTGGTAGCACCAAGATCTGACTGATTAGAAAGGTCTGAGAGTCCAGTTGATGTGCTGGAGTGGTCACTTTTATCTGAGGTCATAGCCAAAAAGCTAGAACGGTTGGGAAAGCTGGAGGACCTTTGTCTATCCTTGATTGATGATAGACAAAGCTCTTGATGACTCTGTGACCGGCTGCTAGCAGAAGAAGAGGAACTGGACAAAACCAAAGTAAAACTCATTCCATCTTTGACTGTGATGTTTTTGTCTAACCCTGTCTCACTGGAGCTGGTGGACAAAAGGTTCTCCTGACTTTGAGACATTATCTTCCTGTCTTTGGAGTTTCGTCTTATTAATCGTGTAAAAAAACCTGGAGTTTTAGCAGGACACTCTAGTACTGTCTTTTCATTTGCAGCATTAAAAGCAGGTTTTGAACATAAGGCTTGAACATTTTGCTGAGAGTTAGTGGGAATCTCAGGAACAGATCTACTAGTATCCCCATCTGGCTCAGATTTGAATAAAAGACACTGAGCATGTTGCTGAAAGTCAATGAGATTAGGAAATGGTACATCTGGCTTGCTATCAGCTCCAGAATCACATGACTCTTGTGTAATATCCTTAGAAACAGAATCTTTATCAGTTTTTCTCAATCCATTTCCATCTAAACCTGACTGAATCTCTTTTTGAACCCTTAAATAAAGACCATCATTGTCCTCACCAGCAGCTGGGAAAAATTGTTGAGATTTGTCTGACAGATCCTGCCCACCACCAGGGGTCTGCTGAACAAAACTTTGTAGAGATCTTTGACTATCTAACACTGTCCTATGAGGACTAAGCACACCAGACATTAGCATGTAGTTTGTATCTCTGACCATCTCTCTGCGCATGTCACGGGGTGAGTTTCCAGCGCTTATGCTAATAGAGTCTGGTCTGCGAGCCCTACATAACTCTGGGGACAGTGATATATTGGTATCAGCACCACTTGAGGCACTAAATGAACGAAAGTATTTTGGACGGGATGAGGATGAGCAAGATGATGAGGTATGAGTAGGATTTAATGATGACAGGGAATCTGAAGTTGTTGAAAATGAATCCGAACACATTGATTCAGCACCTGCAGTTGAAAAAAAAGTTGAACTTTGATTCCCTGTATTGATGATTCCAGACATGTCCATATAGCCTTCAGATTCAGATGAGGTAGTGGACCTT
Organism: Potamilus streckersoni; assembly: GCA_016746295.1. Lineage (NCBI taxonomy): Eukaryota > Metazoa > Mollusca > Bivalvia > Unionida > Unionidae > Potamilus > Potamilus streckersoni. The sequence continues at coordinate 899,227 of JAEAOA010002063.1, forward strand.
GATTTTATGGCTGATGAATGCCTTGAACCCCAGCCTAAAAGCTTAACTATAGGACGACCAGCCACCATGTCACAACTTGACTCGGTGGAGGGAGTCATACAAGTTACTGGCTCCTTTGCAAAACTAGTCATTATGAAGTATGAATCTTCTGATGCACTTGGACTAGGAATGGGATTCACATATTGACGAGGACGCTGATATTGAAGACAATTATTGTCCTGGCTTCCTGATGGACACTGTAACTGTTTCCGATCTAGTGGCATCGGAGGTGGTGGACGAGAATGAGCAGTAAAGTTTAGTTTTTGTCTACTTCTACTCAACAGATATTGTCCTTTGGGAGGTAATTCAGGGGGTGGGGTATCTGATTTTCTTCTCTTTTCATTCATGTAAATGGGCTCCTCTTCTACAGCTTGTCCTGACTTTTTTGGTGCAAGTCTGGACTCTGAACCACTTCTTCCACTTAACCGCAAATTTTCCCGACTTACAGGTAGAGACACAGACAAATGAGAATTTTCCTTGTTTGAGATCACATCTTCATTCTTAACATTATCATAGCCTTGCGACTTTTTATCTCTGACACTCCAGTTCCCACCCCCACATTGAGCTGATATTGAGGCAGGCATATGCACATGGTCTGCCCCAACATCCCCAATATCAAACTTATCTAAATTGACATAAGGCAACGGGGCCAAAAGTTTAGATCCAGTCGGAATCTTCTTCAGTTTATTCAGAAGATTTGGACTTAGTAGAGCACTGTCTGAATATCCTGAGGAAAATGGCTTTCCACCAGATCTGTATGAAGAAGAACTGATATTATCCACAAAAGAAATGCCTTTCGGTGGCTCTGACTTGCGTCCTGCTTTGAAACCCTTTAATGGCAAGGGTGGTGGCTTCTGTTGGCAACTCCTTTCATGTCGGTTTTCTTCTATCTTACATACCTGAAGCAGAAAACATACAATTTTAATTACCTGTGGTATGAATTAGGACCTTAATTCACAAAATACATAGTGTTCTTACCAAAATGGTAGAATGGTGCATGTTGTTTATATTAGAGATATGCCCTCTCCCACTCTTGCCCTCAAAGTGTTTTCTTAAATCTCAGTCTTGGGATGGGATTCAATTTGCAAAACAAATGTTGTAACTTTTATCATTTATTTTTAATGGCTAAGAAGATTAGATGTTTGTATAGGCTTCTCCAAAATTGCCATAGTACTGGAAGCTGCACTACCTTGTCCATAAAATCCTTCAACTTAAACTTCACATTCTGTGCCATGCTTCAAATGGAAGTATGCGAAAGTTCAAAATAATGTTTGAAATAAAGCTATACAGACAAGTTACTTGCAGAAGTTCCCGATCCATCTCAAGATTGTCTACTCCATCTGTCAATATGACAAAAAGAATAACTTTCTATAAAATAATATGGTATACATAGTAGAATTTGCAACTTATTACATTTTAGCAAATCTGACATGACATCAGGAACTATAAGCATAAGTTTCAGCAGAAAATCCTGTACCAAGACATCATGTTGAACTGAAATGACAAAATGCCGAAGAGATCCATGTTAACAATCTTACTGCCAGGAAGTTCACTCGAGGTTTATGAGGACAGATCATCAGGTAAATCAGGGACTTTTCAAGGCATGTTCAAGGACAAAAATTTAATTTTCTAGCACTATAATTAACTGTAAATGAACTTAGGAAGATTGTTGCTGATGGTATGTACAGTACAAAATCTTTCATTTGACATCCAAAAACATGACACATAGTTTAGGTCTTTGTTTATCACTTGACTTCTTCACCCATATATAATATCAATAGCATTTTCAGCCAAAATAACAGTCACAAGCCAAGATGTCATCCATTCATTTAGATAATATGGGGTGGTTACAATCCTAATCATGATGTATACCAATAAGCACATAAGGACCCATCTTAATGAATATGATAGTGGCCCAACACATACGTACAATTCAGGAATATTGAGTTTCCAACGTTATTAACAATGAAATGGTTATAATCCCAAACAATGCTGAATACCAATAAGCACATAGGTGACCAAAAGGAAGTTTTACTACACATGTAAGCGACACAACAATGAAATACCATTTCAAGACGATGTTTCAAACTTTTTTTATTGACCAATATTTTTTCTTCATACTTATATCAATAAAATAGTGTTTACCAATGAAATGTTTGCTTTGAAATTCAAGTACTTTTTAAGGACAAATGAGTATTTTCAAGCATCTTTGGAGCCCACCTTAAATCAAATGCTTATCATAGTAGCCACCAAATTTAAAGAAATTTTTAAGATTGTACAAATGCTGTCAGTAAAACATAACTTCAGAAAACTAAGCATAACTCATTCATTTTAAATCCTATTGTCCAATCAAAATTCTTTCTTGGAAATAACTCAAAGTTTGACTTTTACACACTGGAATATAAGTGTGCTGACACTTTCATCAGATCCCAAAACTTGAATTTCATACACTTAACTGAAAAATAAACTGAAATGACAATTTTCAAATTCATCATTAAGTATATCATCATCACCATCATCAACTCCTTAAACCAAGAGGTCATTGGGGCACAACAGTTGACTTTACAACCAATTCTCTCCATCTATCCCTGTTATCTACATGATGATGTTGTCTCTCCCATAGATCTTGGTAGTGGTGGCACCAGTAGCATACCGGTCACCTTCGTCCTGATGTACAGCGGAAGGCACTGTCATTGTATGGAAGATTTAGTAGTAGTCTTCATGTGGTGTGTCAAGGCAAGATACAGCCTGGCGGAACCCATCCCTCTCCAGACTGGATGACCACAGACAAAATCCACTGATATAATGTGACACACCCTGACCCTAAGCATATGGTCAATGAGCTCATCTTGGAGCCATTCTGCCCTGGTCATTGGCTTAATTGAGGAAGACTTCCACCCAGTGATGCTATGCCATCATCACACTATAGTTGGGAGACTCATGGAGGTGGGAGTGTCTTATTCCATTCCGTACAGATCCAATGGACCTGTACCACTGCCCATTCAGCATAATGAGCATTGCCCATTCAGCATAATGAGCATTGCCCATTCAGCATAATGAGCATTGCCCATTCAGCATAATGAGCATTGCCCATTCAGCATAATGAGTATTGCCCATTCAGCATAATGAGCATTGCCCATTCAGCATAATGAGCATTGCCCATTCAGCATAATATGTTCTTAATTGTCCCATGCAATTGTGAAGCAATAAACTACAAGGATTTTGGAAATTTCTTACAAAATTTCGATGAATGGGTTATTTTGTAATTTATGTGCAATGTTGATACACAATTGATTAAATATGCAATGAATATTCAAATTTGGTGACATCATCAAACATCACCCCATTAATATATTGTGTGACAGGATTTCAGTACATAAAAAAATCATGTACTGAAATGCAAGCCTTGGATCAAATTCCATTGTCCGTTTGGTACTACTTCAGGATTTTTCAAGATTATGTATAGGTCTCATGTGTTGTCAATGTGAACTAGTCAACAAGAAGCATATTGTTAACTAGTCAGCAAGAAGCATATTGTTAACTAGTCAGCAAGAAGCATATTGTGAACACCAGTGAAAAATAGTGACTGAACATGTAATAACAGCACTCAAAAAACTACAGTGAATGTTTGCACTTCCATTTCAAGTCCTGGATCAGCATAAGAAAGACAAGGGACACATACACTAAAAGCATCAACTGATGTTAATGAATTACTGATTCATGGCACTTGATGGATCCATGTGGCACTCCTAAAAAAAGACCTACCAGAATGCAGATCTTGAAAATTTGTATATTTAAGATGTGTGGTGTGAATACCTTGCTAAAGTCATAAACACAGCAGTGACAAAAAAAATTAAAGACCTTTCTGAAAATTATTTAATACTGCAGATTTACTCCATCCTATGTGTGCCAAGGACTAATTCAGAAATATAAAGACAATTAAGAAGCAACACAAAAACTGTTGATGTGAAATTATGGTGAGTACAAAGGCACTTACAAAAAGCATCAGTGACTTTTTCCAGTTGATGGCTCATTTTATGTGTACCAAGCAAGATTCCCAGTGGATCAAACAGGTTGAAATGTACTATGCTTGTAAAGGATCTTGGATTGTGCTGAAGGGAATGATAAAACCAGAATATGCAATTCAGCAACTATGTTCAGGCACTAGTGACATTACAAACCACCTAAAAGAGTAGCTTCCCATAATGACAGCAATTTATTCTATTGTTTCAATAGTGGGCCTTTCTTTTTTGGTCACTGCATATAAAAAAAATCAGGGACGATACAGAAAGAAAAAGTTCCAAGGTCAAAGCATGGGGCATAATCCACAATCCCGATCTTGAATGCTTGTTCAGATTGTACACAAGTTAGTCACGATGTCAGTAGCATGGTGACCCTCCTTGCATTTACTGACCCCATAAAACTAGAATGTCAAAGTTTATCAAATTATTTTTATAAAAACACTGCCAACATTTGACAGTAACATTTGCTGTGTACACAACTTTAACATCAACTTTACATTCTGTTAACCTATTGAATGTTTTCAAAAACCTTGTGAGTTTCAAATTCCTAAAGCAATACAATTCAGTAAGGCAGACAGTTATTAATTCAAATTGAAAATGAAGTTTCTCATACAAGGTGTGATTGAGGTTAGTACATACAGAACAGGAAAATTTGTTTCAACCATTTGTAATAGACTGAAATAAGAATAGTAATTCAAGTTATTTTGAATCTGAAAAACCTTAGCAAATTTGTCAACAAAAACCACTCATTTCAAAATGGAAATAGAAAAATTTGTCATTAAGCATGGAGTTCTCTTAAAATCTAAGAGAGAAGTAAAATGCTGACAGAGTTGGAGAAAAGAAAGGAGCAAGAAAGACATGCAGAAACTTTAAAGAAATTTAATTGTAAGGAGCATGAGAGATTCCTGAGTGGGAGGAAGCAGCAAGAGTAGATGCTGAGACTGCCAATAATCTCATGAAAAATGGAGAAACCTGATAATGCTTTAAAAGAAAAGCAAAGTAATCAACAAGCATTCACAGTTGATTAAATGATGAATGGAACAGATTCTATGTATACTGCTCAGTAACTTTACCCTTTAGAGAAAATAAGATGCCAGCAAAGATCACTTGAGTCGGAAAAGAGTGCCACATGCAAGAAATTATAGTAAAAAGCTCTGGGAAGAGTTCAAACAGTTGAGCAGCATTTTTAAAAAAGGCCGTGCCACATCTGAACCAGAGATGAAGAAAAAATAATCTTAATAGGATAGAATGAAATGTTTTGTCTCAATTCTAACTAAAAAAGCATTTTCTTTTAATAAGACATTAAATCTAATTTTTTAAAAATCCCTTTTGTTTTTGTTTATCTGGACAATTTACAGACCTCAATGAAATCTGAATATTCTCACCACATTTATTCCCAATCCCCAATGATTTTGGGATAATCCTTAGTACTTATAAATTTGCTTCTTGTTCATAAAAAGCATAGCCATGTTTCTTTCAAACATGACTACCAGATTTGTTTATATTTCTCACTTAAATTTTTAGATTGTTTAAATTGATCTTTTTTTAATAATTTAAAAAAAAATTAAATCAAAGACATTTAAACAATCTTAATATGCCAATCAAAGAATAATACTCCAAATAAACACTAAGATTTATCTCTTTTATATATATATTTGATTTGCTTGCACTATTATTTTATTCTATTCATGACTGGATTAAATATATGTCTAGAGGTTAATTCAAGCTACTCTGCAAGTACAATAGGTCAATTTTTTTCTGTATCATTCAAAGCTACAAGCCAGGCATCATCAGCTGATTTGTCAATGGTATTTTACATGTCCTGTCACCTGTCTGTAACATTATATTCAGTACGTAATGAACATTAAGTGAAAAATGGCTATGAGGAGAGTAAGAAGCAATATATTCTACTAGTATACACAAGATTTTTATTGTTTGTTAAGGGTTTTTTTGCAGTGAAGTTGTTTAAGTTTTCAAATTACTTTTATATTTGTATTTGAACTTTGAGCACTGGTTATTGATTATGCTTTGAATCTTGTAAATATTAAATTAAATTTGCTTGAGAAAAATCTTAAATAGTTTTGTGATAATTCCTATATTTTTATAATTTGTACATTAGAAACTGTAATGATATAAAATTTAATGAACTCTGAGTACTGCCATACTTTCCTGGGCACCAGGTGGCTAAGTGATCTACTTTACAGATCACTGAGATCTCACCTCAGTCCACAGGAATCTCAATCTCAGGCTTGACCAATGTGAGAAAAGTTTTCCAGTAGTGAGAAAGCATGCCAGAAACTTCACGTAGGTCAGTGGTCCTTTCCATGGTCATCATAGGTTCTACCTCCAAAAACATAATATAGCCTATTATGTGCTGAAAAACACTATCAATCTTTTGCAAACAGTGATACTGCAATTCAACAACAATTCATCTCAATTATATATATTTGATTTACTGCAATTCAACAAAATATGCTGATAGCTGTTGTCTTCCTTAACGCATTTTTATACATGGAATTTGTCAACTGACAAATATATCCATGCTTAAAATCACTTTTCAATTGAACCATACAGGGAAAAAGAGACTACTTTGATGTGCAATATTTATGTTCCTCACAATTTAGCTTCAAGTTGCACAGACTGTTAACTCATTGTTTGTGTTTTGTTTCATAAACTCCCCTTGGGTCATGACTATCATTAAACGTCACTGGCCACCTATATTGTACAAACATGTGATATTATTATAGTCATAAAGGAATTTCATTGTTTGCCTACCATAAAAATGCTTAATTAGGCTTAAAAATCCACTTTTGTTGATGAAAATTTTTTTTGGCAATCTCCATAAACAATCAGTAGTTTAGCATGCCAAACACAGATATGGGTATATTTATCCCTTCTATTCAACCTAACCACTGAAGCATTTAATTACCCAAGGCCAATGTCTTTGTGATATATCTTATGATTTCGATTTTGTACAGCAAGATGCACTTTGTTGCATATGGATGTAACCAAAAGAGTCCTATGGGAAAATAGATTCTTTCTTTTTCCAAAAGACCCTGTTTACCAGAAAAAAGGTGAATTCAAGCTGTGAGATAGAATAGGGTGAGGGGATGGGAAAGTAGTACAGTGGAACCCCGCAATAATGCGATGATCGAGGTCCATGAAATCGGATCGTGTTAAAAGTGGGGTCGCGTTAATGTGGGGTTTTACAATACAGTATTTAACTTTTTTCTGAGAACATAAAAGTGTATACATGTACATGTACAATGATCAAAAATCGGCTTATCATCAGATGAATATTAACTGGAATGCATTAATTAAAAATAATAATATGGCTAATATATTTATAAGTTATTACTGTGCATTCAAAACATTTACTCATTTTTATTTGTTTGAACGATATTACATATTGACCGATAATACCAGACTATCGCTATATCATAAAAAGTGTATCAACACCGTATGCTACCATGCCGTCGTGGCATGCAGTTCATCTATAATGGATGCAATTTCATTGAAAATCGTACAGATTTAAAATATTCAATAATTTTGAAATAGTCTGAATTCATCGTGTAAAATATAGGATGAACAAAATATTGAAACCATTTACTTGCCGTCTGCAGCTATTCCTGGGTCTACATATGGTGTCTGTACAAATTTCATACCGCTAAAATTTTATCATATGCGACAACTGTAAGAATAATTAACAATCAACGCATTTCAGCGTGCAAATAACTTTTATTTCAGATTTTGTGAACATCAAAAGAAACACGTGAAAACTGCTAAATTAATCATTGTGCAAAGTCAGTGTGGTTCCAAATTTAAATGTCATCATTTCTTGAAAAATATATCCAATGAGGTTTCCTTTTTTGCCGCGAACTGTTGGGTTCTAGCAAAGTCAAGAATGTTTCTTAATTGAAGGACTTTGATGCTGTCAACATCTTGTGTTTCCAGCCACCTTAAACTTGCTTCTAAATGTACTACTGCTTCAGACACTTTTGGTGGGGGAGTTGGGGTGCCATCATCATCGTTATCATTATCATCACTGGTTTCAGGTTCTGATTGTGCAGCTTCATTCTTCCTGCTGACATTTGTAACATTTTCGTCATCTGACGTGTTCGTATATAGGGAAGATGTCATCTACTGAATACCAGTTAAGGATATCATGATGACTGTGCTCATATTTTTTGAGTGCTTCTTCTGCTAAACGTACGTCGTCTTCAGTGAATCCTGTAAATTCAAGCTCATCGTCACTATCATTTTGTGTCGAGGGCGTAAAAGCTGGCCCAAGACCTTTTATCCAGCATCATTCAATGCAGCATGCAGTGATAGCATCCCAGGCTTTACCTCCAAGGTGATATACTTCTTTTAAGTTGAGTAATGCCAATGATGTGTCGACGGATGCGTTATTATCTGCTACCATTCCCTTTATCATTTCACGGCGATAATTTTGTTTAAATACGGAAATTATGCCTTGGTCAAGTGGCTGGATTTCTGACGTGTTTTTCGGGAGGTACGAAACTTTGATCTTGCCATCACTGCTGACAAGATTTTCCGCTGGGGGGTGGGCAGGGCAATTATTCAGCAGGAGAAGAGCTTTTTCCTCCAGCTTGAGTTTTCGTAAATGAGCCCGAACATCTGGAACGAATGTTTTGTGAAACCAGTCCTCAAATATGGAGCTATTCATCCAAGCATTCTTGCTGTTAGTGTACTGAAATGGAAGTGTCTTCATATTTACATGATGAAAACATCTGGGAGCTTTCGATTTTCCAATCATCAGAGGTCTGACTTTGTGGCTGCCAGACTTGTTAACACAAAATAAGAGAGTCACTCTGTCCTTCCTCTTCTTGAAACCTTCTCGTTTGGACTGTCAGTCTTGGTTGCAAGGGTGCGATCGGGTAACATTTTATAACATAAACCAGTCTCATCGCAGTTGTAAACTTGGTCAGCTGTGTAGCAACCGTCCTTCAGCAACTTTTTAAGCCCAATCGGGAAGGAATTGGCAGCCTATTTGTCAGCGGAGCGGATTTCCCCAGACACAAGAACTTGGCTGATAGCGTGCCTTTTCTTGAATCTGTCTAGCCAGCCATTACTCGCCTTAAATTTGGAATCATCTCCATTGATACAGCGATCAAATTTCTCTGCTTGGGCTTTCAGAATTGGGCCAGAAATTGGAACACCTTCTGAGCGAGCTTGTACAAACCATTGGTACAAAGCTGAATCCAAGACATTGTCATTAGCTAACTTAACCCTTTTACGCTGTAAACCAGTTTCCTCTTCAAGAATGTTGGGTAGACTACGGAGCTTTCCTTCATCTTTTTTCCACCCTCGCAAAGTGGATTCGCTGATTCCTAGATCTTTGGCAAGCTGAGTTTGTTGTTTTCCCTTCTTTAGTTGATCTAGGGCATACAGTTTCTCTTTAGTAGAAAACGACTTGCGTTTTTGAACTTGCTTTTCCATAACAGTAAAATAGTTTTTTTTTATATAAGCAAACAACGTACACAGATAAAGCTCGATAACTACACAATGAAGGCGTGCAATGGTTATGAATCACTTTTTATATAAAACAAAATTAAGCTGAACGAATGTACAAGTTCAGGCCCTTTTAATTAACAGATAATAAAGTTGGATATTAATTGCTTTCAACTCTTTGTTGTTTGATCACACCGCCAAGCACAGCATGTTGTCGGCTTTCGTCCTTTGATGTTTATCAAATTGTATCAACCATAGCTTTGCCTGCTGCTTGGCTATGATTACAGTTAAATAAGAAGCCCATGTCGGCTATTGTTTGAGCAATAACTGTATACCGAATTCATGAAAGACAATTTCAAAGACGATTTACTGGCTTTACTCAAGGATCCGCCATAAGTAACACTTCGGCTTAACAATCCAAAAACCTAATGAAACCAGTTTTCTCTTCTAGAGTAGAATACGGAGCTTCACCACAGCCTGTTCAAATTGATAAATTTCAGAAGCCAAGCGTTGTACACACTATTTCTCGTATGTTATATATATCGTATTATTTTAAAATTCATACACGATTTATTCTCCAAAATCATTGATAGAACCTAGATAAATTTTTAAGTTCCAATCGTTTATTATGTTTATTATCAAAAGTCATAAGCGAATTCTTCCACCAAATTGCAATAAACGTTTTACACACTATTTCTCGTACTTTAAACAAATATTTTCACGGTTTGATAAAAATACACGTAAATGAATTTTAAATTTCAGGAACCATGCCACGATCATGTTATTTTAAACATCACAACTAATCTCATGCACCAAAGTTAATTTCTTATTTTATTTTTTTTTTTTTTTTTCCAATTTTTATTTTCTTCATGTGTGAATGAATATGAATATACATAAATTTTGGGAGCCATGCTACGATCGTGTTATATCCGAATTCGCGTTATGGCGAGGCGCGTTATAGCGGGGTTCCACTGTATAATTAATGCTGGATTATAGTAAATTTGGCCCAAGACAATTCAGCTCAACTTAACACTAGGTTGAACAATTTCTTTTTCGTAACTCAACATTATGTAAGATACGTTTTAGGAATAGATTTTAGGGGAAAAAAAAATACCCTAAATTTCAATGAAACTGATATTCTTTCAAAGAAAAGAATCATACTTTGCTGCGTATGTATATATATATATATATATATATATATATATATATATATATATATATATATATATATATATATATATATATATATATATATATATATATATATATATATATATATATATATATATGAGAGAGAAAACACAAGCAGACATATCTTGCTTATTTTAATTAAAATATTTCTGCACATTTTTATGCTAAAAATATATGCATCTGCACAATGACATTCTTGGTAAAGTCTTCTGATCAGATTATCAATATTCATTTATTAAATAATAAAACTTAACAATAATTAATATTCTACAGAATATGTATACATTTTTCTAAGGGTTGTGTACATGAGATATTAAAACAAATATATTTAATTTTAGGCTTCACGCTGCATATGATACACACTCAGTTACAAAAAGAGAGAGAGAGAGAGAGAGAGAGAGTAATGTTGAGGATTTTGTCAATGTTGCTGCAATATGAAGCTAATACCAGTTAATTTTATTGTTTATTTTTTATTTTTTCAAGTTGTCTTAGTGTGTGCAAACATAAATTAAAAGTTTGTTGTTATTAGTCAATAAAATATCGTCAATCATAGTTACTCTATTATTCCAAACAAATAAGAAAAGAATTTTTTTGTGTTGAATTTGTTTTCCCCCATGCAAGATAAAAAAAAAATGATAAACATACACTTATTTTAAAATAAAATGAAAGAAATTTGTTAAAGAGAAAAATATACCCACGAAAACAATATCAATATATCCATGTAGTGGATGCTGGTTTGCATATGCGTCCTTACTATAGAGTTTATCGCTCATGTCAAATCACAAAAGAAATTAAAAAATCACCCGATTGTAAGCATCACCCATTCACGAATGATGTTACAAGGTGCAAACTGACTAAGATTGTATTGCATCCAGGTTAACTATATGATGGTACGACGGCATTTCACAAATAAAAATCAATATTTTAAAATACATCCACTGTGAGTGCAAATGGTAATCTTTTCGCTAGCATGGGTTACAAAAGTGTTAGTAAAGCATGTTATTGTTGTGTATACTATTTGCCCTGCAAAATTATAAATTATGATCACATCTGGGAAACAAATAAAAGCTCTGGTGATGAATAAACACAAATTGAAGCGAGCAGTGAACTCTTTCTTTAAACTTTTTGGCAGGATATCAAATACAAAGGTAATTTTATTACAAAGCAAACAACCCTGAAAACTGATTTTAGCATCTTTTAAGTGTGACAATATTTCTTATGAAGTCGGCCCATATAAGGAAGTCAAGTTTGGTTTCTTCGGATTCTTTTAAGTGTGCCGATTTTCTTTTTTTTAAAAAACTAAAGTTGGTTGACATAGAGAAGCCAACACTGATTCCTTTTTACCTGTATTAACGGGTCTTTTTCAAAATAAATTGAAACAATGGAACAGTTTTTAAAGCGACACAATCTAGTGCGTCAAGTATGCATATCTAAAAAAGGCTGTACAATTATCTAATTGTCAGTAGTTTCATCTAAATGTTCCCTATCCATGGTTTAAGTTTTATTTTTCTACAGCAAGAAGCATGTACTATGTCTTGTGGGGATAAATGTACGTCATTTCCAGCTGGCATCCTCTACTGGTGGGAAATCGTAGCTAAGGGGTAGTAACTGCATTGTATACATATTTTTCGAGTAATTAAATTATTTCTTTTTACACTTTGATAATTTATTTGTTCTTTTTGTGTGAGCATAACCATTTTTAATCGTGTAATGCAAATCTGATGTAAACAGAAAAATGTTGGAGTGTGGATGGTGACCTTTGAAGTCCAAAAGTTCAAAGGTTAAAGATGGCTGTATTTCCACAATGTTTTATTCTTAATAAGCCATATCAGGTGTTGTTACCATGTATACTCACTTTTAAGTCCAACCACAAAACTACACATACCCTGATCTGCTGTCACATGATGCAGCAGCCAGTCAGAGTCTATGTTCTTTGTTCTGTGCCTAAAAGCTTCACTGGTGCATTGAATATTTTGGACACTATAAGTCTGTGTGTTTTGGAAGTTCTTGAAGTTGTCACTCACAGAATGGCAAATCTGAGGATTTGCAGTTTGATTCAATTTGCATTCAAATTCTGACAGTATTTAGAAAAGAAAAAAAAAAACTGCCAGTTCCTCAACGCATCTAACTCCCACCCCTATTTAGTATTCTCATACAATATTCTCCAGTTTAATGCTTACAAGAAAAATTGGAATGTGGGGGTGGTCCACACAGACAAGAAACAGTAAAAAAAAAACTGTCTAACTTAGCTCAAATTTGGACAATTAAAAATGATCACTAAAAAAAACTGCAAATTCAAAAACAGCAATTTTTTGCAGCCTTAAGGAAGAGAAATAACTTCTAAATGTCAAATTTAGTTTAGAAAGCATTATGTCCATAATAAATAAACTCATTTCATTGTCAGTACCATTATTTTTGTTATGTCTAAGTTCTATTAAATTTATCTACCATTTATGAAATATTATAGGCATCATTATTGCATTTCACAAGTCTACAAAAGGATCGATCCTGTGCACATGATTACCCCACCCCCCACCCTAGTGATCTAAATATTGAAATTTTTATTAACTGCAATTGTTTGTAAACTTTTGGCAAAACCCCATTTTGATATGACCACGCATTCACATTCAAGTTTCTACCTGACCTTTCTGGTGCTGCTGGGGTTTCTTTCCTGATAACCTGCTGAACTACTATCTGATTTTGAAATTTGTCACACTTTGACAACTATTTATGGGTAGTTAAACTAGTCTTGGCCACAACCCAATTACAAGATTAGCAGTATCTCCCAAATACCCATACAATTTTTAAAATATCCTTAGTTATAAACCAACAAGAAAAATATTAACTTTATTAAATTCTTATATAGAGCTGATTTCACTTGTCTTACTTAATGTAACATCCCTTGAATAACATCACCACTTCTCACAAAATTTTCAAATTAGTAAAAGTATAAGACATCATTTTCATTTTAATGATAAGCCTACCCCTACATTTATCAAATTTTAAAATCCTGACCCAATACGGATATCAATGATGAAATAATGTATATTAATTTTCAAATTTTCATCTTTGAAAATGCTTTAAAGCAACTGCACTCTGAACAATACAATTTGTAAATGTATAACTGAGTATGTGATGAGAGTACCTGTAGAATTTCATCCAGAAGAGACATTTCTCTCTGCAAGTCTATCTCTTCTTGCTGCAATTTTTCCAGAGCCTTTCTTCTGTGAGATAATCCTGCAACTTGATCAATCTCCTCATCTATTTCATATGGCATTGACTGGCTACAGTCATTATATTGATCCATGAATACATTCCCATAGCCACATAAAGCAGGAGCACTTGAGGACATTGGAACAGTCTTAAGGTTTGTCTCATTAATTCTGCTTAGTAGGCTGTTGTCCCCACTCTGAATGGATGATTGACTGCCATAAATTGAGTCCTCTTCTGTATGCTTAGACCCCTTGGGATGTAATTCTGCCATAGGGGCTGGGATCTGGTATGACATAACATTGTTGTTGTACTCTCCCGAACACCATGCTCCATGTTCAACATCCTGAACCCTTCCATTCATCTGCACAGTTTTCATATCCTCCCTGTTTTGTTTTTCTGGCTGGATCGACTCAACTTTCCGAATTCGTCGGGGTGGAATATCATATATGGCCATAAGACGTTCCTTTTCAACATTCTCAATGCTTATCAGACGATTTTTCTCCATGTAACTTTTGCCACGGCGGTAATCCATAAAACTGATGGAGTGTCGCTTTGGTCGCATCCATGTCTGATCTTCTTGAATATTTTGGACACTATAAGTCTGTGTGTTTTGGAAGTTCTTGAAGTTGTCACTCACAGAATTTTTGGCAGGCTCCAGATACTCACTTCCTATAAAGACAAAATATAACATTAAATATAAATTATAAGCACAAAATTCGTCAAAACTAATTAGGAAGCATAACAGTGTATACATGATCAATAAATGCCAATTATAAGACTATCTTGCTGTCTGTTGTACTTGTCCAAGGCATATCTGCATCTAAAGAATAATAAGTTAGTTGTTCCGAGCAATGAATAAACAAAGGAATGATAAACAGTTAGCTGACATATCTATATATTGATTCCAATGGTATACAAATTGACAAAGTTCTGCTATTTCTAATTTATCCAAAAACAGCTGGTAATTTAGCTTTTTAAAAAAAAGTTTAACTCTTTAAGACTCCTCCCTAGGGCAACACTATCTTCTTAATACATATACTGCAGATATAAACCATAGATGCAACAGTAAGTAAGAATTATATAATGGTTTGTGAATCCATTTCAATGCTTTGATCATATCCAGAAGGTAGGTTAAATGGTGTCTACATAGGAAGCAAAAATATATTCTTTAATCACCTCAAACACACAAATTAGGCAGACAGTTTCCTGTTGGCAAAAACTTTTTTTAACTGCCACTTACAGACTTGAATAGTCTGCAAACTCAATACTGATATTCTCTGACAGCAAATATTTTTATCCTAATAATATGGAAAAACAGACCAAGATCAATCCAGTACATACTCATATTTAATACAAACAGATGTACTGAAGACTGCAAAGTACCCTATAGCACTGCCTGAAATGCTTCCATTTTCATTTAAATTAATTTACCATGTATCAGTCTTGGTTTCTTTTTGGCTCTGAGACCAAAACACTTGTTTCACATATTGTTGTTTGCATTTGTTGGTGACCTTTGTTATGATAAAAGGAAATGGATTTATGTTCAGAATAAAACTGAAACAAGATAATCAAAACATCTAGCTGTGGTTTAGATTCAACTTCATTTCTGGTTGTGAGTGAAAAAACAAGCTCACGGTAGTCCTAGGCATGATCAATACAAACTGCTATCTTTAATATAGTGCTCTGATAAACACAAAAATATAATACAGTTCATTGTTTCCTTTCATATTTTACCCTTTTGGCTGTGAGTAGGGCACACAAACCACTGAACCTTCTGTCAGCATGACCATTCATTCTGGTGGAATAGAAATAACAAGATTTTCAAGATGGCCATTGTGACAGCCATATTGGGTGTCAAACTGGCACTATGTTTTATTTAAAGTCAACAAGATACCTTAGGAAGTCAAACCTCATGTTGCTATGGCCATCCATTCAGAATGAATAGTAGTAGTGGTGGCCATAATGTTTGATGGATTGGCATTATTTTCATTTATTAAATCCTAGACACATTTTAAGATTCTTAGTTAAAACCTTATGTCAATATGAATTTCTGTTCTGCAGAGCTCCCCAAATTTTTCAAACAAAATTTTAGAAGTCCTTTCTCCTAAATAATAATGATTTTTTTTTAAAGGTTCATGTGTAAGTCTTACTGAACTGAATCAACACCAAACTGGCACCAAATTGGTCATTTTTTTAAAATCAAAATTAGATACATGCCATATAGTAAACACCACAGGATGTTATCACTAAAAAACAAGTGGAACTATTGAAATTCATATAAATCTGCATTTGACTCATTTTAATTTGAACACAAACAAAAAATGTTAACTTCTGCTTATCTGCATATGTTGGTAAGAATAAAGTTTTTTTTTTAGAAAATGGTTGCTCTTAATGTTTAACATAAAGCTTTAAAAATTGTATGTTAAAGTAAGGAGGACTCCAATTTTTTTTCCTTAATATCAACTTATCTGGTTGGTACTCTGAACATCTACTTTCAATGAAATCTGCATCTGTATCTAATGATACATTAAAATGCCATCATTATCAAGTACTGCCAAGAGTCTGTAAATTTCCATACATTTAGCAAGGTTTCCAAGTAGAATTCACCAAAAAGGTGTGATTAGGGTAGAAGCAGTGTCAAAGTTTAATACTGATGATAATGTTCAATGATAATGGCAATTCCAGTGCAAAAAATAAGCAAAGATTTATCACAACACATGGTGCATATCTGGGGAAGATAAGCTTTATTATTTTTCTCTTAAACTTGTCAAGATCTCATTTTTCAGACAACTCTCTCAGACAATGGGACAATGTGAAACTTTACTGGTCTTCACAACTTCTGTACAATAAAAGATCTAACATTGAGCCAATTACTTGGTAACCAGTCTATTTGACTAATCTGATCACCAGTCCCTGATTGATGATGCAATTATGTTTAGGGCAAGGACCCAAATGTTTCATACAATAAATGTACCTCAGCTGCAAAACTCCAGATTCATAACACAATAAATTTAACACAATCAACTGAATGACAACTCATTTACTTTTTTTTCTGAGATAAAGTGGCAGTTGAAATATCCCAGGTTTTCCCTGACTTTGATCACATTAGCCTGGCAGATCAGCATAGTTTGTACAAAGTTAAAATATAATACTCTGTCAAATTTGTTTAAACTCTGCTGTGGGGTTGTTGAGAAGACATCTGATGGTTTTCCATTTTTAGTAATGGTGGACATATCTGATGACATATTGCCAACTTCTGAATACAATAAAAAGGTATTTTTGCCAGGAAGCTTCTGTCCAATGTATTCAAATTCTATATAATAGTTTTCTTCAAGCTGTGTTTGTTAAAGTTATATATAGTATTTACATGATGATGATTCATTTTAAATTTGCTCAAATTCTGTTTAACAATTTTGGAGAAGATAACTTTAAATATTCTCTATCTTAAGTAATGATGTCCTTTGACAGGCATCAATTATTACAACATTAAAACACCTTTTCAACCAGATACTGTAACATTTGGCTAATAATGGTCCTGTGTTTCATCAAGAAGCAGTTGAAAACACCAATTGCTCATGGATCATAATGCAAGGTGGATGATGCATGACAGCTATAAAACAATTAAAGTAACAAAATACCTGTGAAAGAAATGATGCTGTACCAGCTGAAAAGAATCTTTAGGAATTCAAGATAAGACCATTTCTTTCTTTCAACTGCTGAGTGTATAAATCATCTCTGACAATGATACTCTTCAGCAAATGGAAGATTTTCAATTTGATGCTGTGGTGGAAATATTGGATGTCAGATTGGCAACATTATTATGCATCATATGGATATGGAGTCAACTGGTGGAAACTCCATCTCAATACAAATTTGTTTTGGAGGATTAACAATAACAAGATTTTTAAGATGGCTGTCATGGTGGCCACTTTGGCTATCAGACTGGTACCATTTCCACTTATACCCAACTTGACATCATAAATAATCTTTTGGTTAAAGCATAATATAAACATGACCAGCCTTATAGTAGAAGTTGTAATATGTTTAAATACAGACACAACCATATTGGAAGTTAGATCAGCACCATTTTCATTTATGACTAACTTGCCACATAAAAAGTAATTACATAAAAACTCTATGCTGATATGAGCATTCATTCAGATGTAGCAATAACAAGATTTTCATGACAGTGGATATTCAAATGGCATAATTTTCATTTAGGAACAGCTATGTTTTATACTAATCTTCTAGTGAAAATTCCTGGCAATATTACTTTTTTTTAAAGACCAGCAGTGATAACAAGATTTTCAAAATGGTCACTGAGGTGGCCATTTAAAACATCAGCTTCATGTCATTTTCATTTAGGACCAACTAAACAGCATAAGAAGTTTGCTTTTTTAGTGAAAACACCATGTTGATATGACCAACCACTCTGTAGTCATAACGAGATTTTCAAGATGACAGCTTTGATGGCCATTTTGGACATCAGCACAATTTAGAACTAGACATCATAAGAATCTACAGGAGAAAACTCCATGTTAATGTGACTTAGCATTCAGAAGGTGTAGCAATAATAAAATTTTCAAAATGGCTGTTGTGGTGATTATACTGAACAACAGATTGGCACCATTTTCATTTGCGACCAACTAGACATCATAAGAAGTCTTGAAGTGAAAATCCGATGTTGATATGACGAGCTATTCAGCAGAGTGATCAATACAAATATTTTCAAGATGATTACAGTGGTAGACATACTAGATGTCTGAGCAGAACTATTTTATTTTCATCAAAGACCAAGTACACCATGGGATGAACATGTACATAAAGTGTCATGGCAATTTTACAAGCAGATAAGGAGATTTAGAGATAACAAACTTGAGCTAATGGTGGGCAGATGAGGAAGAACAAATTATCAAGTAAGCTTATCTGGTCTATGATCTGTAGACCTCAATCTGTAGGATTGGTGCAGTTGTCTGCCCATCAATTTTGTCCAAACTGTTGATTTACATGTGGGGTGACATGTCTCACCTGTAGATATAGTCATAACTTTCAAATTTCAGTTTTTTGCACTTGTGGAGAACAAAGTATTTTTACAAAAGTTTTCAAGAAAAATATATAATTGCTGCTTTTTGATGTACATAAACATCTTCATAGATATTATATTAAGATTTATTATATTATTATTATATTAATTATATTATATAATTATATTATATTAATATTTCATCAGTCTTTTCACTAAAACAAGCAATTATTTTGATTCATAAAAAGTTGCAAAAAAAAAAATCATTTTTGCTCCTGGCTGCAGTAGCTGCTTCTCCTGAAATTCAAATTTTGCAAATTTTTCCAAATTTAATGCAGTCATCCTTTGGCGGTGTAAAAATGTGTACATCTGCAACCTTGTACATATAAAGGTATGAAAACAGACAGGAAGTCAAGATCTATTTCAGCTTCAACTGACCTAATATGATATGCAGCAACAATGAGTTCAGTAGCCAAACTGAGTAACTCAAATGCAGGCAAATACAGTTTTTAATCAATTCTTCTGCTATGAACAGTATTGTAGACTTGTGACACAGGAATACTGAACATATGCTGAAACTGGAATTCACATGTTTTGACTCAAAATTAGTTCCATGGTAACAACAAAGACATCTGCTCCGATTCCTAGATTAAATCCCTTACACTTTACTTCTTGCAGATACACAGTAACTGCTGCAACAGCTCATTCTGTTCAATGCCTCAATTTAAGAAGATAAATAACTATTCATGACCATTGAAGATTAAAGTGATTTTAGATCTAATCATAGACCAGGATGGCTTATGCTATGGCCAGTTGACTGCTTTCTGACAAATATTATGTTAGCTCAAGTTTGTTGTCCCTGTCCCTAAAACCATGAAAATGTACACACATATTCTATCATCTAATCAGTCCTAAATGAAAATGGTGCTGTTTGCAATGGGTCTGTCTGCACATTTAACATTTTTGTGTACAGCAGTGTATCTTATCATGGTTGTGTATCATGATGCATAATACAAGTATGTGTGTGGGTATCATTTCACCTTAAACTGACACTTGCCCATTAGGGCTGTCTTTATCCACATGGACACACACAAGAGGCTCAAACCTTATGTTGGTGTTCCATATGGGACATCATGGGGATACATATTTTACAGGCACAGAATTCATGCTGTTTTTATCAGTATTTTTTCCTTTTCTTTATTAAACTTTTATAACAACCATTTCATTGTTGCAAAAAATTAGCAACTACTAGCAAACCCATAAAGTGCACAGTAAAATATTAATTTTGTGTATTACATTAATTATCTAGACTTTTCTCAGTCATCTAGACCAATCAAATGTTAACTGTATCTAAATTTTGTTCTTTATTGTTATCATTTATCTTGATGGCCATGTTTATAATCAAATGTATATCATGTAAAAAGTCACATTATTGATATTTAACATTAAAAAGCTATTAAGTTTGATTACTTCTGCAGGCCCTTGCCCCTTCTTATTGCATGATTATTATCACTTTTGTAAGCCCCTGCCCCTTCTTACAATGTGAACATGATTCATTCTGCAGGCAACTGCCACTTCTTAAGTGTGTTTGAGCACTTCTGTAGACCATTGCCCATCTTCTTAAAGTGTGAATATGATCACTTGTATAAGCCCTTGCCCATGCTCCTTCTTATTGTGTATGTGATCACATTTTTGTAGGCTTCTGCCCCTTCTTATAGTGTGATTATGATCACTTTTGTAGGCCCCTGTTCCTTCTTATAGTATGATCCCTTTTGCAGGCCCCTGACCCTTCTTATAGTATGAGTATATCTCTTTGTAGGCCCCTGTTCCTTCTTATAGTATATGATCTCTTTTGTAGGCTCCTGCCCATTCTTCATGTGTGAATATGATCACTTCTTCTTGCCCATTCTTACAGTGAAAGTATGATCAAGAATTTCATTAAATAGTATAATTTTGTTTTATGATTGCTACTTTATTAAATCCATTTCAGTTTTATCCCAGGATGATGAAAATAAATAAAAATGTGATTTTACATAATTAATTATAATTGTTTTGTGTTTTATCACAGTTTCTGGGTAAACTGTTTGCCCAGAGGAAACTCTCTATAGCACTATGTTGATAAAGTTAAACCAGTACACAATAGGAACTTCCTTCACAAGGCATTTCCAAGAACAGCCTTAATCAGAGGGTACATAGATTCAGTTAAGCCAGTGCACAAAAACAAAAGTAAAGCTACCTGGGACACATCTTTGACACACACACACACACCCACATACACACACACACAGAGGTCCCAAAAAATTCAAAATCAGAAAAACTGCTATAATACTAAAAAAAATCTAAGCAGGTTATCTAACATAAAAAAATCTGACTTGTCATGTTATGTGGTTTTAGCTCAATTGTGCTAACAAGGTTGTTTTGCAAAAATGCACTAATCAGATTTTTGAAGTTCAAAATTATGTAAAGAAATTTAAAATCTGCTGTAATGACCCGAAAATCTGATTGGCCATCTACATTTCTATGTATAACAAATTGCCTATATGAGGGGTTTGCATATTGCTAATATGTTTTAAGTATTTAAAAATTCAAAACATTGAAAATTAAGTTAAATAAAAGGAAAACTGCTGAAATATCCAGAAAATCTAATAAGTTTAACTACTTCTGACTATGACAAAATTTATAAAATTTCAAGGATTATAGTTTTATTATAGTTGTTGAGCTATCTTTCTAAAATGGTTTCTGTACATACATACATACATACATACATACATACATACATACATACATACATACATACATACATACATACATACATACATACATACATACATACATACATACATACATACATATATACACATACATACATGCATGCATGCATGCATGCATGCATGCATACATACATACATACATACATACATACATACATACATACATACATACATACATACATACATACATACATACATACATACATACATACATACATACATACATATATGATTTCACATAATATATATAAACCAAGATAAATAATAATAAATTGAGGACGCATACTGTGTTATGTGAAGCAATAATGACTTTGTTTTGGCCTGGGTAAAAAATTTCCACCACAAATAGTTTTAGCTGATAGAAAGCACTTGCTAAAAACAGGTTTGGCATTCAGAAGGTTATCTTATCTTCCAAACAGATGTGCATTTTTTCCCTGGTATATCTGATAAGAGAATGGTTAATAATATACTGTTACTGTGATTGGTGTTTACAGTTTTGAAATCTTCTTCACTACTACTATTATTAACTTTTCCAAGTGCTTAGATAGCATCAAGTTAGAACTTCCTAGCTAACCTGTAGTCTTGTACATCAGCATGGCAACGTCTCTTAAGAGCCATGATTACAATCATGGACGTCTTCTTCACTTCATTTCCTCTGCCTCCACAGCTGAATTTCAACAGCAGTTTTGCTCAAAAATCATGCAGTGGTCCTTCCTATAGATATACTTCCATTAATTGAGGCCACCCCAAATTAGAAGTCACCTTGCCAGATACATGTACCAAAATAGTATATTTGTACTATTTTGTCCCCCCCCCCATCACCAGTATTGTGCACTGAATCCCAAGGGCAGGGAACACTGTGTCCCCCTTCCTCCAAATCTGTGGGTCACACACAACTTTCAATGGATTAATGAAAATAATCATTCATAATGCACTAATAGTGTTATCAAAATGAGACAATTTTGTTTGCTTTGACAATATTACCACCATAACTTTGTGGTATTTTCCTTGAACACTTAATACAAGTTTTATCATGAGCTGATGTAACTCATAAAAGCATATTTTGAATATCTGGGTAACCTGAAATGAGCTGTACCATGTTAATTTCCATTCCAGATCTTGCTCACATTTAACTTTAGCTTACACTTAATATCTATCAGCATTTATCATAATAAATACCAATGTTTTCTGAATTACTTTTCATTCCAAAACAACAAGTCATCAATATGACAAATTCAATATTTTCATAAATTTTGTTTCTTTTGTCATTATTTGAAGTCTAAATAAATTCAATCTTCCTCATCTTATGGGTGACTTTAACCTTCAAAATACATTTTTTTGATGACTATCAAATGTGTTATGCTGAAACTCAAGTGACTAACACAACCTTTTCATGGTTCCATTGCCAATTACATTGTCTTAAAAGATATTCATTACCATCTTACAGTTTTATCACTTTCTGCAACTTTGGACATTGCAAGTGCCAAAAGAGAAATGGATGGACATCCCCTGATGAAGAGAGCATTGCGGGGTGCTCATAGAGTCAAGATTACATGACGAAGAGAGCATTGCAGTGTGCTCATAGACTCAAGATTACAATGACAAAACCTGATGCAAACCTGCAAGCCCATTCTCAAGGTTATCTTGTAAGGCACACACATATGTACATTTTGTTCCCCTCTTACACCGCCTGATTTTCAGTGCCAAAAAGTGGCTTCATAAGAAGTGGGTTAATATATCTGAATTTTAAGCTCCAAGTATTAGTAGTAGTAATGATAGAACAGTGATGCTCAAGAATAAAGTTCTATAAAGGTAAATATAATGTACTAAAAATAACTTGTGTTAAACTTCTTTAAAAAAAAGTCTCCAAGTTGAAAGTCTTAGTTTTAATTCTGTGTATGAATAATGAAGATATCAATGCACTATAATAGTGCAAGTAGTCAGTAAAACAAATGTGAAAAAAAGACTGAGGAAAAAATGAAAAAAGATCCCAAAGCTCAATGATTCTTCACTCAGTACAAACAAATTGACTAGTCATTAATTTTAGACCTAAAGGTTAAAGTTTCATGCTTCAAAAATTTTAAGAATTCACAGCCTGATTTGGAGATTATAAAGACATTTTTGAGCATATAACATTTTCCAAACAGCAGAATCAAGGGTTGGTGTGACATAGCCCGTTTAATCTTTATTTATTACCCCTTTACATATTTGTTTATGCATTTTATTTAATGCCCTTTTCCCCACTTTCCTCTCTAAGCCCATTTTTCTTTACAATTTGAACAGATTGTTTTAAACAAATCCTTAACTTGGTGTCTCTTGTAAGCTCTCTGAGCTTTGTACTGATATGGATTACATAGGACCAATCCCCAAATTTAAGCAAGTACAGCTTGTTTTCTTTACAAAACAATAATTAGTTATCAGTATTTTAAATGCTGAACCAATACTAACACCTTTATATGGTACTTCATACAAGTGCTAATGACTGTTTTTAAGTCTAATTTGTTTTATTTGCTTAATAATCATCATTATGTGTCAGGATGCTCTTGTGCTAGGTTTTGATATAGAACATAGTCACTAAACTACACATAAGAAGAGTCTAGATTCAAGTAAAAAATGTTTTGTGTCAAGAGTGGAAAAGCTTTTGCAGAGAGGGGAAAGAGTTTTGTTGTTCTAGATAATTACTATAAGCCTGAGCTCTTTCATCTAAAAAAAAAAAAAAATAAATGATCAAAGAAAATATATGTGTCAACCAGGGAAAAGATTCCAGCGTGTTTAGTACCACTGAGAAAAGATACCCCATTTTATATTCCAGTCAACTGACATCTGATAATAAATCTTTTCTTACACTGTCAGTGACTAGGTTATAATTCTTGCTCTCTAAAAATTAAAATATAATTGTACCATGAACAAATTGCTATTTTTTAAATATTTTCCACAACAGTAGGCATCCTCCCTCCCCATCAAAGATAACACTGATATAATACTATTAATTGTTACATATATTTAAAGTGTAACATTATGCCTTTTTGGAAGAGAGAATCTTTTTAAAATCAATGTGTATGATGGTAAATAAAGCAAGTCATTTTATGCTCAAGCGTAAATTACTGGATTTTCTGAGAGAAATAATCATGATATTTGATTGGTATGAAAAAAATAAAAAAAATTGTACTGTCTGTCAATAGACACTGATAACATTATATCCATGGAATTTGATATCATTTCTAGATTTTTATGTAGTTGAGAGGTAAATTGGGTCACCTTGCAAAAAAGACTCAAGTTCAAATCCAACAAGGTATGAATTATTATTTGTTCCTTAATGAACTATTTTACTTTGAATTGGGAATGAGATTTTTGTTAAGATTTCTATTTTCTGTGAGAAATAATCAAAAACACATCAAAACATAAGGACAACATATAGATCCATAAAAACATTAATCTGTTATCTAGTAGATATAAATACTCTTAAATTTGATGTTGGTGAAATTGATTTTCACACACTTGAGGAAATATGCAATTCACTTGTTTCCAGCAAATATTCTTTATTTACAAATCATCTAACTACAAACAACATACTCTCCCCTGTCATCTCAAACTGTGTAAGCTAGATCTATAGAGTTTGTTCTACTGATTACTCCTAATGAACTGCATAGACCCAGATCTGCCAGCACATTATACAACAACTGATCTGTGTCTGTACAGTTTGTAGTTGATCTCAACATATGTACTAGCATATACAGTACTTTAAATAAATTATTTTTAAATGATTCTAAAATCTTGTACCATGTCAATTTCAACACCATTTCAATCAACTGCAACAACATTGTAGCACTGTTTTAAATTTTTTTATTTTTTTAAAAGAAATATTTTTGTACTGACTTGGCCTTGTTCTATTAATTTTTACCTATCTACTTCAAAAGAGGACAAGTCTCATAGTCCAGCATTATCATCTGCCTTATACTTACAAGTACCTGTATTTCATTTTGAATACAATATGAACCATTATGACTATTTGTTTTTTTTCATATTTAATTTTTTAATTTAAAAATTCTCACTGCATACTTTCACTCTTTCTCTCATTATTTTAAAAATGTACATCTTTCTTTTGTCCCTCTATCATTTTCATGAAAGACTGCATTCATCACAGCATAATACATATTTTAATTTTTTTATTCACAAATTTACTCCATTCTTCATAAATCTGGCATTCAATGTGGAGTCTGAATTGTACACTGACCAGCACACTGCCCCAGTTGACCAGTACCCCTGCCCACTTGACCAGAACTCCTGCTTCTATTGCTTTTCTAAGCAAAAAACCAACTTAATTCTGTCTCCTGAACTGGAAATGCTGATGTCTTATTGGCTAGTCTAAGCAAAAGCATAGTTTACAAGTGCAAGGCATGGCCATTAATTCATATTTCTGATTTTCAAAGGCATCATATATTCATTATTTTTGCATAATTGTAAAGATGTTAATGCCTAACTCCCTAGTGAAGTCTATCTGTCAAAACAATGCCTAACTCCCTAGTGGAGTCTATCTGTCATAACAATGCCTAACTCCCTAGTGGAGTCTATCTGTCAAAACAATGCCTAACTCCCTTGTGGAGTCTATCTGTCATAACAATGCCTAACTCCCTTGTGGAGTCTATCTGTCAAAACAATGCCTAACTCCCTTGTGGAGTCTATCTGTCAAAACAAAGCCTAATTCCCTAGTGGAGTCTATCTGTCAAAACAATGCCTAACTCCCTAGTGGAGTCTATCTGTCAAAACAATGCCTAACTCACTAGTGGAGTCTATCTGTCAAAACTTTGATCTACATATAAATGAAACCATGACCTAAATGTGTAAGCATAACAGTAATGTTAAAGAACATAACAAAAAGGCATCTCATCATCCTGTTGTTTTTTTTTGTTGTTTGTTCAATAGTAGTTGAACAAATGGCCCTGAGAACACTCACCTGCTGGCATCTAACAGGGATGCATCCAATTTTAATATTTCATAAGTTCAACATGAATGCACTCCCCAAACTTTAAATAAGAAATATGATATCCAGAGTGTCCAGAAGTGATGCCAATACCATGCAAGACTAACTCATTAATACGAAATTACATAATATTTATGGACCTTACCAATATTCAAACTCATCAGTGATATCAAAATCAGATCAGAAACGTAGCATTCAGAGAGATATAAGTAATGTTCAAAGACTAGACTAGGACACAGGATTCAATGTAGTGCATGTTTTTGTTCGACTCATCCCATCAAAATTCATTGGCCCTTTGAAAAAATTCCAGCTGATCCTGGTGCAGAAAAAACACTTAAGTGATGCATTACTGGTACTTGTTACAGTTACCAATAACACATTAACCAAGACGTTGAAATACTATGCAACTGAGTAAGGCAACAGCAAGCTGCCTAGTTACCACCATCTGATTCCAAGATATGGCATGCTAAGTCGAGTTATTATATATGCACGATCAGTAATCCAAAATGAAAAGGCAAATTGTACTTTGCTGAATTTGTTTGGCCCAAAGGTGGCAAGACCGTCTTTCAATTTGCCAATAGATGATAATAGTGGTAATACTGCACAGATTTGAACACACCCTGAAAACTGATTATGAACCAGTTTGTGTCGAATCTGCTCCACGTCAGACAAAATCTCGTCATAAAAAAGTCCAGTGTGATCAGGTGGAATATCGGAGTGAACTTCTGAACTGAAGATTGATAGGCAATGGATTATAACATAAGCTCATTTGGTCTTCTGACCCAGGAAGTTGATAAAATTTCAAAACAACCTTCAATAATAGATAATCATTAAGTACCAGTGACAGATTTTAAGAATGGGGGAGATAGTCAAACTCTCAATTTTCATGTTAAAATAGTTTAATTTTCAATGGAAGAAAGAGCAAAATAGTGAATTTAAACAAAGTAAACCATTTACTTCCAAACATCAAACCCTCCTTATAAAATTTTTGCCCCTGAGTAACAAGTCTGAAAGCCAAAACCACCTACGGATCATTATCAAGCTGTAGGAAGTTCAAACCAATGCCATGAATCAACATATTTCAGAAATGTTTTCAGTATTATAATTATTGTTAAAAAGCTGCTTCCACATACTGTATAATAAAACTCATCTGTGTCTGATATATATTTTGGAACTCTTCAGTTGCACAGTTGCTGTAAAGGATATGAGATAACCTTCTAAGTGAAGTTGTGTGTGTGTGTGTGTGTATGTGTGTGTGTGTGTGTGTGTGTGTGTGTGTGTATAGATATAAATACAAAGATATACAGGTCTGTGTATTTTTATCCAGATGAACATCAAATAAGACAAAATCTGAGTAGCAAACTCTGACTAGTATTTCTTAATTCTGCTCATAAATGCCCCCAGAGAACATTTTTTAATGGTCCAATGATTTTGGCCATGCTTTAAAGCCAGGCAGCTGAAAACAACAGCTCAAAGGCTGCATCAGCCTAGCAAGCTAGCACACAAAAAAAACACCATACAAATAACAAGAATGAACAAAAGCAGACAAAAACAACTGGCCCAATCTGCTCACCCGACCTATACCTTTCTGCATCTTACAACATAACTGAGCATTCATGTATATTTTTCCAGGCATGCATATGTGAGTGTATGTGTGTGTCTATATGTGCAAACAAAGAATAAATATATGTATCTTATTTGTAGGAGCAAATCTATTAAGTCTAACAAAAACATAACACCAGAATAGTAGTGAAATGCAATTCTTGATAAAAATTCCAAAAAGAACTATGATGCAGATTACCAAGTTTGTTTTGATAGCTCTGACAGCACATTTAACACATCACTGGCAATATCATGCCAAGTGTCTTTCTCAAGGACACACACACAGAGGATGCTGCTGCAAGTTTGCATGGGCTGGTACCATTGGATTGCAAGTCCAATACTCTATTGAGTTAATGTGGCACCCCAAAACACATTTACAATGCAAGCATGTTTAGCTTTTCTGACATATGGCCTCAAGGCTTTAACCAATCAGGCACAAGATTTCCACATCAAATGAATACATATATAATTTATATTTGTAGCTTTCAAAGGTTGCAAAGATATAAATAGTCAATAAACTATATATTTAAATATGTACAGCTGTGAAGGTCACAAGGTCACAGCCATTAAGTTTATTTGTTCTGTCAGTTTAATGCCAGTTTTTGGCACATCACAGACTATACATGGCAGCCACTAAGGAAAATCCTGGGAATAACCACCAATCCACGGGAAGCAACTGGCATTCATAAGCATCCTCATTAAGAAGAAGGAAGAAGGACATGGCCTGCATGGTGAGCCCATCATCAATGCACTGATGAAAAACATATAACTCCACCTCATTGTAAGAGTGACAAGCCCATCACAGAATCATGGACTGCCTTAGCTTTATAATCATTCATATAAAGAATTTCCATTTTGGATCTTAGGTTACAGAAGCAAATGAAAAACTTCAATGATAAATTAACACAAATTTATATGACTAAATATAAAAAAGTTTCCCTAAGGAGTTTAGGGTATATAATTGAAACATGCTTGAGGCAGAACTGTAATGCAAATTTTCTATGGTTGTGATCTTGACTCAAAGGTCAGATGGGAGATATGAAAGCAAACTGTCCACAAGCACTGCCAGTCAGTTTCAAGATCACCCCCTTATCATCTTATTAATATGCACTGACCTTGCTTATATTCAAATACAGCCTCTTAGGTGGTAATATTTTCATCCAATTAGCTACAAGCTCACCTCATTAATATCAACTTAATGTCAAATGCATCCAAAATCAGACACAAATATACATGCCAAATGTGATCAAAACCTGATAAAAAAAAATATAACATTTAGGGTTGTAACAAGTATGTGTTGACTGAAGGTATGTATGTAAGCACATATGCATAGAGTTTCAAGGCACATCAGCAAAAGCTGACTATAGTGATGAGCAAGTTTAGGTATCTTTTAAAAAACACTGTAAAGCCAAAACAACAGTCCCTTGAAGAAACTTGTGCTCTCTTGGCCAAAAAGAATTTAAAGTATTCAAGATAAAACCATTTTTTTTTTAATTTCTGAGTGCTAAAACCATCTCTGATATTTATGAGCAAGAACAATTGTTATGACTCTATGGTCTTAAACTAAATAAAAAGAAAAGAGTAAAAACTAACAAGTTTTGCAAAATTGAACAAAGGATTTATTTCCCTAATATAGAAAGTGAAAAATTAAAAATAACTTAAATATGGTGAATTAAATTCTAAACAGTCCTAAAAATTCTATCACAAGTACAAAAATAAAAAGTGTTCCAAATGAGTTCCAGTAGTTTTCAAATGAAGTTCAATCCATTGTGCCAATGTGCCAATAGTCTTGATGTATCACACAGATAGGATTCAAAAGGTCTTTAAATGAATTCACAGTAATTCCAAAGCAGGTACTAAATTCTATGGTCTGAACTTTGTAATCCCAATGAATAATAAACCCTCTCAAGCAATCACAACTAAATTATTCCTCTAAGACTGATGATTATGTTAGGACTAAGTTATTCTCAGGTAATCATACCTTATATGAGAATCTAAGATTTAGAAAGCAGCATGATGCTTGAATAATCATTTCAAATCACTGTCAATAAGGTCAAGTACTTTAGCAGGTAGCCAATCAGGAATTAGGTCACCATGGTTTTTACAGAAAGACCATTACCTGAAGTGAACTCTAGCAACACATCTACTTCTATACTAAACTATCAGTGTTTCATCTACCCATGCATCATGCATCAAATACACAGACTTTTCTGATTTCACCACAAAAATTGTCGCGCCCGTACATAGATTGATTCACCCCAATGTTATGTTTTGCTGATTAACAAAAAAAGGTTCGGTCTAAAAAATTCACCAATATGTAAACTGATGCACCACGATATTATGTTTTACTGATTATTACAA
This sequence comes from Potamilus streckersoni, assembly GCA_016746295.1. Classification (NCBI taxonomy): domain Eukaryota; kingdom Metazoa; phylum Mollusca; class Bivalvia; order Unionida; family Unionidae; genus Potamilus; species Potamilus streckersoni. The sequence goes on from JAEAOA010002063.1 coordinate 929,902, forward strand.
AATTAAGGTTTGGTCTAACTACTTTAATGGCTACATTACAATTCTTCCAAACTGGAAAAACATGCACACATCAGTTTCTTACACTACTGTTATCATAATACATAGGGTTACAACTTAGTGTGCAGCCTGGAGCTGACTTATGTGACCTGTAACTGTCACATCATTTGTAACAACAGGATGTTAGAACCATATAATCACCACACCCAAGAAAGAGGAAGAAAATAAACATGTGATTTTAAAGTGATGCTCATGAACTAATTTTTATGTACACCTTTGTCATGCAATGAAGCAACATTTTCCATTCACTCAACTGCATGCCTTGCATTGTTCCAAGATCTGTCAGCGTTCAACTGAAAATGGCATTTAAAGAAAAACAATTAAAATTATCTTTTGGACCACGTTTATAATTGACCGATGATAACAGTATTGTTACTGTATCAGTATAGCCTTCATTATCCAAAGAGGCAATGGTTAATTGTATGATAAAACATAATTTGTGCAGCAATGGTGGAAAACACTGTACCTATATTTTCAAAAAGAAGTTAAGTTGAGTGATGAATGTGACATTGAAGACACCTTTATGTTTTGCCATATATGTACAGAGGCTAAAAAACCCCAACAAATTCCATGACCAAATGTACAAAAAGCAATACCTTTCAGAACAGTACACTGGCAAGGCATGCTGGGTTGCTAGAACACAAATTGCTGATCGAAGGTGCACAATAACAGGCAGATATGAATACAGGTTTACAAAAACATTCTTCCAAACAAGACATAGCAATGAAAGTTTTACTTAAGTGTGAACATTGGCTGAGTGTAGAAGACATCCCTGATTTAAATAGAAATCTCTTCTCAATTTAATATATGACTTAACAGCAGAAGAAATTGATGCCATTGGCATTTTGAAGAATTCAGCCAATCAATATGACTCGGCTGCTACCGGTTCAGAGTTACTGTAGGGCCAATTAAACGTTGAGGATAGTCTTATATGTGACCTGCAAAATTCACCAGTTGTGGCAGCAATGACAGATGAAAGCACTGACATGACCAACAATAAACACCTTGTCATATATGCTCAGATTTTTCTTATGACATGAAACCATCAATATGAACTATAATGTGTTTACTAAAACCATTATCTCCACTACAAAGAAAATTAGTATTTACTGTTGTTTACTAAATGACCCTTTCAATCTATAATTGTGAAAATTAACACACTTAACACAGATATATATCTAATATGTTTTCTTCAAATTAACCACTATGGCAGCTATATTAGACTCAACTTCAACACCATTTTTATTTAGGACCAACAATGCATTCTCTGAAGTCTTTTAGTGAGAAACCCCAAGTGAATTTATTGATCCATTAGGAAGGGTAATTTAAAAAATTTCAACATAGCTGCCATGGTAGCTATACTGGATGTCAGATCAACACCATTTCCAATTCAAATCAACTAAACAAGAACTCTTTTGGGGTATTAGCAATAAGATTTACAAAATGACCAACACAGTGGACATATTGGAGTTCAGGTTTGCAGCATTTTTAATTAAAAACCAACTATAAATATCATAAGTCTCCAGGTAAATCCCCAATGTCAATATGACTTTCCTCTGAGAAGGGTAGTGATACCATGATTTTTAAGAGTGCATCCATTATGGTCATACTGAATGTGAGACAAGCAGTATTTTTGGTTCTGGCTACCCCATTTTGTTATGACTATCCATCTAAGAGGAGTATCAGCCATGCTGGATGGCAAATTGGCAACATTTCCCTTTAGAACTAATAAGATATCATAAGACATCTTTTAGTGAAAACCCTATTTCAATATGACTATCATTTCATGATAGCCACTGTGAAAGCAATATTATATGTGTTAGCAGCATCATTTACATTTTTTGGATCAAACTGATTGTGGGACAAATGTATGTAAAGTTTCATGGTTTTCCACCAACTAATTTAGGATGAGTTACAACAAACGTGCTAAAGGAAGGACTGATGACAGATGCTGGCAAAAATCTACAGATAACAGGCCATTTTGTAAGGTCTTTTAAACTATGATATGAGGGGCTAAAATGTGAAAAATCCTTACAACAAAAAGTCCAACTCTTGACACAAACCATGCACTTTAAAAAAATGTCTAACACTTCAGCAGCTGTAACATCACCATTTAACATCCCAGGGAAAAAGTCTGCCTTTATTAGTCACCAATTTAAAATTGTCTAAAACTTCTTTAGCGGTAATATTATACTGATCACATCCCAATTCAAAAAGGCAGCCTCTATCAATCACCTATTTAAGACATGCATGTGGTGCATCAGGCCCATCTCAAGCCCACAAATGGACACACAACACATGATACATATCTGATGCAAGGCTGTACCAAAGTTCATTTGGTCTTACAGATGGGTAAGCTAAAACCCTGAAATGCTACTTGGATTTTCATTGCCTGCATTAACTTACTCCTCTTACTTGTGTGACGTCTCATGGTTGGTGTTCTGCCAACACTTGCTAATCTTACAATATCTGCAACATCTTCTGCCTGGTCTGTCATAAACACATGGACACCTGCTCCTGCAAGTTGGAAAAGAGTAATGTAAAAAGAGTTAATGAAACTAGATGATCAACCAAATACACAAAACATTTTGTGCAATAAGATTAATAAAATTACTGAAACTCTGAAAATTCTGTTGATGTCAACCACAAAATAACAAAGTTGTTTGCTGATTGCCTTTAATGCCTCACTCAGAGCAAAGTGTATTTCCCAAGGACACAACAAGGCAGATAATACTGGCTGACATGGGTGGGTACTAAACAAACAACCCTTGGATTATAAATCTCAAATTCTGTGAACTTAACAACCACAGTTCCTTCAGCAAAATGATACAATGGGTATTTCAGATGAATTTATCTATAACATTTTATTTGAATCATATGATGAATTTTCAGAAGACGCAAAATATTAACTATGACAAAAGATTTTGATTTACAGCTGCCTTTTTTTCCATATATTGCAATTCGAGAAAGAATGTGACATAAAAAGTTGTCAAAAAACTGAATGCATATTATATATATATATATATTATATATATATATATATGTACTGTTGACCTGTCTGTGTGTTGTCCCATTAATACTACACTAAATAAAAAATGAATATACACATCAAAAACACACAAAGACAATGAATAAATTCTGGTAACTATGGCATAAAATCTATATTTTGATGCTTCACGTTTTTAAAAAAAATTTTCTTTATGCTATGTCCAGATAAAATACAATAGTTCCCATGGATTAAGACATCCTGATATGAATCACCGATTCTTGTCATTTACAAAAACAATATTTTCGGGTGGGATATTAACATTAAAAGCCAGTTAATATGAAATAAAAGCCTTTAAATTCTGCCGAAAGCAAATAAAAAATACCTTTGCCACATCGTGACCCTCCCTCAAAACAAAACTTGCCATCCACTGTGCCAAACCGTCGTAGTTCAGTGATGTTCCATGATACAAGTACCTTTGGAGGTATGCCATTTGTCAGGCAAAATTTCTGCCCATGGATGTGCATACGCACCAGATCCAAGGGAAGTTTGCTTTGTGGAGGGACCTTTAAGACTCTGACAGGAAACTGGTGTTCTGCAAAGGAATAATGACAAATAAAACTATTGGAACATGCAGAAAAATATTTCTTGATTGAGTGAGCAATAGGAGAAGCAAAATAAATTTATCAATAATAGTTGCTTGAACGAATTGAAACATTACTGGCTGAAATGAATTTCTAGGAATCTATAATAATTCTTTTTATTCTGTTCTTTTAATTTCACAGTATTTAAAACATCTCTGATGTTCTTGACACTATTACCTATGAACAAAATGTAATTAAATCTGGTTACAATGTTTTGAAAATATGGAATCTGTGTGTTTCTTCATTGTATTTCTAATTCTTTGTTATGAATGGAAAATATTTTCAAGGTTGGCTTCTAGAAAATTGGATGGTACAGATATTTGGACTGATAATGTTAATGCAATCTGAAAGTGTTTAGGAGAAAAGCTTACTGGGTTATTGTTTATTTGTAGGGGTGTTACAGTTTGAAATAAAAAACATAAATTTAAATAATTTATGATTAATTTCAGTTAATATGAAATGCCTTAAAACAATGCAACTACATATAGTAGCAAAAAGCAGCAAATTGTTCAAATATTTTAATGTGGTGATATCATCTGAAGAGATATTTCAAAGTTTTACATCTGTTGGCAATGATGCTAGTAACATTATAAGTAAACACTATAGCAAACTGATTCCCATGATCCCATACATTCCATTTTTTTCAAATTTGATCTTACCCACAATTCAATGCATCTATTAGAATGGTTTTCTAAATTGTTTCAACAAAATTTTTGCCATATTAATGATGCAACTGGGGCTGGGCAAAAGGCTCTTCAACTTACGCAAATCCTTTCCTTTCAAAAATAATTTAGTGTAATACGTGAGGTAGGGACAGAAAAAGAGTTGGACAGGCATAGAAATTAACATTAATTTCCTCGTAATCAGAAGGAAAAGTAGCTAAGTAAGTGACTAGTCCTGTTGAATTTCTACGGGTCCTTCTCATAAATGCTAATTTGTGACAATTTGGCAATTGAAACTTTACTAGCCACCAAAGAATGAAACTACTAGTCCAACAAGAAATTTACTGGCCTCAAACCCATGGACTACAACAAATTCTGAGCCCTCAAGGACCAAGAAAGATAACCATGAGTGAAATATATGTATATGTGACTTACCAGCATAGTTATCTTAAGTAGTCAAAATGAATGAAGCAGCTCTGTAAAGTCATCTGGTTTCTTTAATAAAAGCTGAATAGCTTTAAACATTATGAAATTCAAATCATATGATGGTTGAGTCAAATTCTGTGGGAGCAGGCCAGTCATCTTAGAGTGCTACTTGTTGTATTTAATTTTTTTAATTTTTTACAGCTTCCAATAACAGATTGCTCAATCTAATCCCATAGGTGTAAAAAAGTACTAATTAAAATTACTTGTTTTATTGAAAATTAAAATCTTTCCTGTTCTAAAAATATTTCTTAACATCTGTTTGTCCACAAGGGGGATGACTCAACACAAACCTGTGAGTCCCAATAATTCTCATCACAGGTTAGTTCCCTTTTTTAATAGCCTAGTAACTAATGTAATTTTACTCTAAAGATGGTCACATTTGGTGGCAGATCTGTATAAATTTTAAAGCCCTCTATGTCAAGATTTTTTTCTGTCAAATGGTGTACTGGCATCATTTGAACAAGTCTGAAAAGTCTTTATGTCAGTATGCTTTTTGTTTGGTTAAACAATTCAGAAGGCATGTAGAAGATACTACTTTAAGAGTTTCTTGTTGATTAATTTGTGGCCTTATTTGATAGTGGATCAATTTATAAAAATTGAAAATGTTTGCATGTTGGGATGTAAAGTTTGGTAACATTCTACTTAGTTGTTTGGGTGCAGAAGAACATCTGAGACATTTTTCTTTTTGTTTTAAAAGCAATTTCTCTATTTTAAGAAATGCTGACCATATTTGGCATCACTTGTACAAATCTGAAAAATCTTCCTGCTAGGATGCTTTCTATCAAATGTTATCAGTTTCTGTTTTACAGTTTTTATGAAGTCATTTAAAAGTTGTTTTACCATTTAATTAATGGCAGACTGACATTTTTTGTATACATTTAAAAACTATTTTTGGTTGGATGCCCTGTGTCAGATGATGTTCATAAAATTGGTCCAGTGGTTTGAAGATGAAGCTGAAAATTGCCATTGCTGATAGATGTAAGGTGGACAACAAGGATAAGCATAAATTCACTTGGCCTTACAGTCAGGTGAACTAAAACAAACAAAGTGATTGGACAAAAATCAACACTAATACTTCCAGTTCTACATTCTGATACCCTATGCACTATGTTTGACCTGGCTTAGAAACAATCTTAGTGAAGGTCTGAGAAAGAGAGAAAGCATTCAATGAAGACCCCTAGAGCTAAACTTATTTTTTATAATTGTGTTAGTTACTGAGCCTTTATCTAACTCTAGTTTACATACCATAATGGTCAAAATATAAATTATATATCCAAATAAAGCCATATATCCACTTTCCACATGCATCCTTCTGCAACTGATACTGTATATTAGATTTCCAAAAATATTATTTCATTGTTATGAGCTAATTAATTCCAAATTAATTGTAACTACCCAACTCTATTTTAAGCAATTAATAACTACTAAAAGAGATTCCTAATTCCCAACAACAGGTCATCAATTTAAATGTTTAAATATTAAAGGAAATTTGCTATCACTGACTTATAGTAGCTTTACAAACACATAATCCAACTGCCATACTGACTTCTTTCAATTTCTCAGCCTGGACTGTAACCTAACACCATTGCCCCTGAATGCTGCTGATACTTACATATTTAAGCAGAATCATGGCCTCTAAATTTAACAACAGTAAATACCATATTTACCATATATATATATATATTGGGACGTGATAAAATAATTATTTATGTTCCTGTCCTAGAACTTATGGTAAAACTTTTTTCACCTAGGTCACATGTCCCAAGACTTAAGAAATGAAATAAATTTGTATTGCATTTGTGCCCCCCCCCACTGCACACTGCAATAAAATAAATAAACAGCAAAATGCTTATTTGATAATAAAAAGAAACTAACCTTATATTGTTATCATTTATTCCCTTTTTCAACATGAGAATTAAAGAATAAAATATATCCATGAAATCCATCTATGTAGCGTAGGCTTATTGTAGAATGAATCACTTATGTCCGATAACACATGCCATGTTGTTTATTGACATGAACATTAAGAAACAAATTGTGTTTGGTTGTGCTCAATGGTTTGAATATGTTATGGGACTGAAAACTGGATCCAACAAAATCGCAAACAAGAGGGAAATAATCAACCCAATATCCCACCCCCCAAAACATGTGATGAATTTGTGAAGGCCAGATGAAAAGCAGATAATTTCACAAACAAGAGGGAAATAATCAACAAATATATTGACGAATGCCATTCATCGATGACATGGTGTTCGGTGCAAAATAATATAGACTTAATTATATCCAGGTCGTATATGTTATGGGACTGAAAACTGGATCCAACAAAATAGCAAACAAGAGGGAAATAATCAACCCAATATCCCACCCCCCAAAACATGTGATGAATTTGTGAAGGCCAGATGAAAAGCAGATAATTTCACAAACAAGAGGGAAATAATCAACAAATATATTGACGAATGCCATTCATCGATGACATGGTGTAAAATAATATAGACTTAATTATATCCAGGTCGACTGTATAACAGTGTCTTGCAAATAGAAATCATTCTCTGAAAACACCTTCACTTGAGTGCAAATGACAATCTTTTCGACAGCATGGGTTACAAAAGTGTCATTAATATTTACCCTCAGACATAAATGATCCTTTGTATTAATTTTAATTACAGATGCCAAGCATACAGAAGCCCAGGTGGTGAATAAACACTACTGGCAGTGAGCAGTAAACTCCTTCTTTGAATTTAAGACAGGACATCAAAGACAAAGATTTATTACAAAGCAAGCCGACCTTGGATACTCTGAAGCCTGTTTTTATTTCTTTTAATATACAAAGACAGCAGAGATATGGAAGCTACCTTTAGTTTCTTTTCACCAGTATTCACGGGAATTTTGATCTTACCAATAGGACATCAAAGATAAAGGTTATTTTATTGCAAAGCAAACTGACATCAGAAGCTGACTACTTACTCTTTTAAGTGTGCCAAGTGCCAATTGTTAAATATACAAAGATGGTCCAGATATGGTATTTACAGGAATTTTGAAAATATGCTGAAATAATGGAACAATTTTAAAGTGACGCAATATAGTGCTTTGTGCAGACATGGACGACCTAGCAACGCTCAGAAGTTTATGAGAAAATAAAATCATGTGATGAATTCATTAAGGCCAGAGGAGATGCAGCTAGTTTCACTGATAATATGATATGATCATTAACATGGATGAAATTCTAGTGTACTTTGATTGCATTCTGGATGGACTAACAATAAGATGGAGGTCAAAAGTGAGATTTAGCAAGACTGGTGCAGATTTGAAAAAAATCTGACTTTTGTCCTTGCAGTTTCCACTTCAGGTGATGTGTTGCCTCAAACAATTTTTCACAGTATGATACAGCTAAAAAAAATATTCATGCACCGAAAGAACGAATCATATACGTGCAGGAGAATGGTTGTGTTGATGAGATGCTGCTATAGAGGATAAGTTTTATCTCAGTACACAGTTTTCTTAACCCTTTACCATACAGTATGACTTTTTGGCCATTTGATACACATGTAGCAAAGTTACCCCCAGTGCAGTGCGCTAAAAATAGAACACCTATGTGATGTATCGAATTTTGAAACTCTTAGAAGTATTGATTAAATGAATTGTACCAAAGTTAACTTAATTAAAGTAGAAAGGGCTAGAGACAGTTATATGATTATTCTCATTTCATCTCTTGAATTTGACCGAGTCATCTGTTATGATACAAAGATTTTGGCATAACACTCTTCCCAACTCAACCAGTTAAAAAGGGAAGCACATCAATAATTGACTGCTCAAAGGAAAGTTAATTGCAGCATGATTAGCCTATTCTCGTTAATCAAATATTCTATGAAGGAGATTTTAGGAATCAGTCGATTCTGATTAGCTAATGGAAACTTAAGAGCGTAACTCTTGTAAGAAGTGTGGTTTATTTTGTAAAACTGCTTCAGTCTTCAATCTTGCTTGGAAGAAATCAGACAAGACTCCGGGCAAACGTAAGAAGTACGTTTCCTCGTGAGTAAGGTGAGCAAGTCATCTCAAAAAGTAGACAGACTATATATTGGAAGCTCGTGGGAAAAAACGAACAAAAAAGGCAAAGTTTCATAGATTTATGAATTAAATCTCTGCGTAGTAAGCCATGTATTGAGTGTATATTCATATACTAGTTTTTAATATTTAACTGATCACATAAACAATTTTAGAACTGTTAGATTTGATAGGCTAAGCCATTTATAATTTAACACCAGACTGTATAAAATAGCTTAATGTAAAGGAGTCATGAGGTGTTAAATACGGGCACATATGTGCTAGTGTAAAGTGGTAGCTAATGATTTCCCACTAGCTCATGACCCTGGATTAAGGTCAGGATACGTAAAGGCCCCTCTATTTGTAAACAGAACTAGTGAGAGAGCTAGTCGTTAAGAGAGAATTAGGCAGTTTACTATCTCAACTGGGATAATTTATAATTTATATATATAATATATATATATATATATATATATATATATATATATATATATATATATATATATATATACTTGGAAAAGTGACACTTGTCTATTGCGGGACATTTTTTTAATTTATTAAAGAAAACAGCTTCCTTGGCAAAATTCCTGCAGCAAAATTTCATCAGGAAAGTCCACAGCCAAATTCCAATTCTAGATACTGTCATCAAATCATTCAAGTTTCGACTGGCAAGGGTCCAAGTCAAAGATGAGTAGACAAAGGTTAGCAGTGCAGGAAGGAATGGAAAATTTGACGTCTGGAAAAAGCTAAGGGATGATGTCATTCAGTGCCAAACTCAAAGTCACAACGCGTAGGCTATGATGAAAATCTGCATTAATTCAGTCACTGACAATTAATAGTAAAGTTAAATTTATATTTGCTTTTATTGAGTACATGTTCGTACATTTTCATTCTTTTGTAGTAAAAGAAATTGATTTTCTTCCCATTTGAAATTCTATTGCTAAATTGATTAAATTTTATATTTGTTCATTGAAAGGAGGCTCATTGTTTTATTTCTTCAATATACTTGCTCAGAGATCTGTATTATTCTTTCTATCCACCCACAGTGGGTAAATTACACCGCAGGAGGTCATTCCCTAGCAATGAACCATACAGAAAGGGTTGGTTTAATGTTTTGAACCCATCCCCTTATCACAACCTGTTACCTAGTCTACTCCATACACATAGGCCTGTTAAGCAGTGTAATGTATGTTACGTTTAACAGCAATTTTAACTATTTTATGTTTTTGGTACACATATGGAAAGATTTAAGAGTAAAATCTGATCGTTTTAGCTATATAAATATTTTTCAAAAAATTATTTTATGTGCTTTAAAATTTTTAAAAAACTTGTTCACCATCAAGTCAGTGAAGCTGCATGACTAAAAGTAGCTACCATTTCTCATACTTAAAATTTACAAGTTCTTTGAAATAAATAAATCAGCTAAATTTGATAATTTATAGAATATAATGCCTTCATACAACAGTATCAGAGCCTTTACCTAAGTTATTGAAGTTTTCATAATTGTGATTCTAAGAGTGAAAACTTAAGTACTGAACGAAATGCATGACCTACATTTTGGATAGTGGAGATTCTCAGAGAATATGATCCAGTTACTTTAAACAGCACATTTCGACCAGAGCTTAAACAGTGAGCACATGATCTGACGAAATAGTCATTCAGACCAATGAATGAAGTATCTAATAGTGGGTTTTCCCTGAAGGTGGTGCTATAAAAACCTGCTCAAAATGGCTAATATTTACAGCAGGCATCAAAAGGCGCTTCTATGAGAATGGTGTAGAGGTGTCCAAAGGCACATGCATGAGGTAAAGAATTAAAATAAAATTTCAGTTGGAGTACATTTTCCAACATGTAATTTTCAAATGATTTAAAAGGTGTTCCACAATCTACGACTTGAAAAAAATGATGTGTCCAGGAATATATGGTGTTCCAACAAATAGGGTGTTCCAACATATACAGTAAATACAGTAAGAATGTACTACTCAACAACAAACATACAATTATTTCATTTATGGAGAGAATTTGGGAATTTATATGCAAAGGTATCTTCTCTTCTAAAACTTAAGATAAATACCATAGCACCTGAAATAACTGAAATATTTAGGCTTTAGCCCTATAATATATCCTTCAGAAATATCCACATACAGGTCTAATAAACATCCATTCATACATGTTTACATTATCATGTTCACAACCTAGTTAAAGAACAAAAAAATTAAAATAAAACATATACAAGACCTTTCACTTTAAAATCAACATCGCAATGTTCACCATCAAGTTGTTTGTTGGAATGCAACAAAATACAAACTAAAGTCATAATATTCATAATCGCAATAAAGTACACAAATGCAGCTATGATGTCTGACCCAACGTCAATTAGGTCTGGTTGTCGAACTAATTCAAAAGACTGCAGATATGTTGGGGCACCAATATCATTCAGAACAGTGACATATTGGTACAGTGTGTGAAAATCTGATGTCAACATGACCATCTGTATCAAAGTTGCAACACGCCAATTTTCAGGATAGCCAAAAGACAGCAATTTGGGACACTGAATTAACATCATTTTAATATAGAAATAACTATTTTGAAAGCTTTTATTTAATTAAAAGAAGAAAAACAAGTCTGCATAGGGGACTGATGTTCAACTCTTTACTACCATGTCTTGAATCATCTCTGATATTCTTCAGTAATATGGTTTTCAAATCAGCCACTGTGGATGCAAGATTAGCACCATTTTCATTTAGAATAAATTAGACACCTTTAGAATACTTTTAGTGAAAAAAATCCATGTGCATATGACCATCCATTCTGGAGAATTAGTGACAAGTAATCATAACTAGTCTTCTGGTGAAAACCCCATATAGATATGACATTTCCATTAGTAAGAATAAGTACTGTATAACAAGATTTTCATGATGAATGCTATAATGGCAACACTGTATGTCAGATCAGTGCCATTTTCATTTAGTACCAACTAGACATCATAAGAAATCTTCTAGTGAAAGCCCAATGTTGAAATGACTTTAAATCCATGAGAAGTACTGATAAGATTTTCAAGATAGTGACAGGTGTCCATACTATAAAAAAATCATCAAAATTTAATTTAAGACCAAAAGCAGAAAAGCAAGTGTTTTAAGATGGCTGTTGTGGTGGCCATATTGTGTGTCAGATTTTCAATTAGGACTAATCAGATATCACAAAAAACCTTTCAGTGAAATTCCCATGTTAACATGACCATTTATTAGAGGAGTAGATTTTCAAAATGGCCACTGTGATGGCCTTTTTGGACATTTGGGTGGCACCATTCCATTTCGAACCAACTAGAGTTTACATAAAATCCAACTAAAGTTTACATAAAATCTTCTGATGAAAACCTCACATCAATACGACTTTCCATTCAGCGGGAATAGTGAAGAAGATTGTCAAGCTTATTTTAGCAGGGGCCATAATGAATATCAGACCAACATAATTTTCATTTAAAACCAGATGTTACATGCATGATCTTCCATTCATGAAGAGCAATGATCACATTTTCAAGATGGCTGAACCATCTTCATTCAGAATCAACAAGACATCATACAAACAGATGAACTAGCAATGTTATAACATTATGCCCATTTTAAGATATATAACTACCTGAACCATTTACCAAAAAATATCTAGGTTGCACAAAAACCAAATCCTGATGTGGATTAAAACCTAATCTCCATCCTCAAGAAGCTGCTAAATATATCAAATCTAATACAAATTTGAGATATAAAAAAAATGTATTGACATATGGACTTGCAGTCAGATACAAAATAATGTCCCCTTCTGCTATTGCAATGTATCAATAAAAAAAGTATTACCTTCTCCAAGGCTTCTGCGAATCTTTATCTCAAACTGAATTAGTATCTCCCTAGATTCAAATGCAAACAAGACCACTTGTTTCTGACATATAATAGCCAGAACACTCGTCTCCTTGTCATAGCACAGCCCAGCCTCCAGACCATAGAAATTATCCAAAGGAAAGTTACTTTTAGCACTGCCTCCTCGCAAGGCATCCTTCACATCTTTGTACAAGTGGACCAGTAGGCGGTCTGAAATACAAAATTACAATTACATATATTACAGTTTATATTTAAGATACAATCTATATGTATTTAGCAAAGTATTCCCAGCAATATCATAACTAGTATTTCTCTTTTGACTCTGAAAGAGAGCAGAGCACAGAGAAAAAAATGTCAGGGTGGTAGAATTTGATACCTTCACTAATACTTTAGTTTCATTGATCATAATCAACCATCAAATGCAGAAAATAATAACAAATTTTAAATCAAATTTAAATTTAAAAATCACCAATAGTGGATTAAAAAGATTTCCTCTTGCAGGTGATGATATTAATATTATCTTGATAACATAACTACCAAAAAAATCCTGTGACCTTCATCTTTGACCTTTCTAACACATCAAAAGTTTCATCTCCTCTATTAAAGTTGTATATCATATATGATATAAATCTTATCATGGATATGGATGATATACCAACTCAATGAATTTTTTATCAATCTGCCTCAAAAGATAGAAAACAATCAACTGTGTAATTGACCTTCAACCTTGTGACCTGTCAGCATCAAAGCTTCATGCATATGGTAATATCTTTTGAAGTCTGATGCCTGTCTGTACACAAATTATATGAGTTTGTGTTCTAAATGACTTTAACAGGCTTTTGGACTTCAGAATCCCTCAAGATATTTTATATCCCATGGTATATTTCCAAGCAATGTGATCTGATATGTTTTATCAATCTTAGCATTAAATACCTAAAATTCCAACAAAAGGCTCCTGTAATTTTTACCAAATAGGTATAATGGTACCAACTGTACAACTCCAGGTGGGTGGAGCTTAACTCATTAACCCCTAGCACCGCATTTACGGGGCAGGAGGTAGTAGCCTACTTCTGAGCTCTGTAGCGTTAAGGCTATGTTCGACACAATAAAGTGGGTGGTATTATAGAAAGGTAGAAAGATGTAGCTTTACGATGATACCAAATAATATGGATGGCCTAGTTGCACTACAAAATACAGAGGAAAACACATCACTTTTTGGACCCGAGTTTTTTCCAGCCTAAATTCTCTTGATCCGGTTTTGTGTTCGGATTTTAGACTTTTTGGCTTCAGATCAAAGACAGACCAGTCTGAATTGCACAGAGACATATGAACCTTTGCAAAAATTAGTATAAGATGGGCATTTAGAAAGTAGAGTGGTCTCGACACAAAAAAAATGATGGGTCCGTTTAGCAAAAAAAACAAAGAAGTCCAGTTTTTACCCTACTGCTCATGCTCAGGCATAGAAGCCAATAAAAATTGATGTTTCTAACACAAATAGGCATCAAGTAAGTAGGAAATGTATTCCAATTTGATGTATTATAATGTATTTAAAAATATCTCCCAAAATTAATTAACTACTCGCATTTCAGGCGAAAAGGACAAAAACCTCCATGGGTTAATGGGTTACGGTGTAGAGAACATTGCATTCAGAAATAAACAACAAAACTGTGATTGGTGTATTATATAAGAGTTGTACTTTTTGTTAAGCTTTAAAAAAGTTGAGCCTCTTGGTTGTTGTTGTTATAGGGTTTAACGCAATTTTTCAGCACAAGATAGGCTATACATGGCGGCCAGTATTAATGGTGGAGGAAGAACCCTGGAAAAACCCGGGAAGAACCACCGACCCACGAGAAGCTACTGGCAGGCTTTCTCACATACCCACGTTAGCGGAGTCTGGACTCGAACTCTTGGCAACATGTGAGATCATGTTAATTCAGATCTAGATCACATTTGTATTAAGATTTTTTAAAAAATTAGGTACACATGACTGAAAATGTGTCCGGTGTAATTAGATAACTCTTACCCCTGTCTAGTTCCTGCAGAGTTATCTCTCTTAAATGCAATGGAGTACCTGTTTCCGTTCTTATCAAATTGACAATCTAATATGTGACAGTGTGTGACATGCATGCCGAGGCAGGATAGAAAGTACATTTATTTCACAAAACATTAGCACTGAGGTCTATGGGAAAACAATTGGTACCATGATACCTAAATCTTAGTGGCTTTGCTTTTAATCTTGAAGAGTGTTTCTTCTCCAACCCCTAAACCCTCACTTCCTGTACATGTACAGTGTTTCTTCTCCAACCCCTAAACCCTCACTCCCTGTATATGTACAGGCTATTGTGTTGTAAATAAACAAGGCTCATTAGATCATTCTATAAGATTATTTTCCATTAGGTAATGGATCTTCTAAGAAAATGCTAATGCGACTTAAAGTTAAACAGAAAACTATATTATCTTGTTTTATTTTATTTTACCAGTCATGCTTTAATATCTAGTACTTTAACTTGTATTATGTTATGACCACCTTGGGCTGAATTTTACTTTCTTCAAATCATTGAATTCAAAAGACTATTTTTACTGGAAATACAAAAGTGATCTGATAAAATTCTTTGATAATGACATTTATTGGAATTTATACTGAATTCAAATCTGGAATACTATTTCTGTGATTCAATAAGATACTGCTAACACATCAGTACTTTGTAGGGTATAACAGACACAACATCACCTTCAATTTTGGATCTCTTCGGGACTTGAATTTTATTCAGGACTTTTTATCACTAGGATTTGTGTCTTTAATTCTCTGATTATTTTTGGATTTAATTTGCAATACTGTCAATTTTTTTTCTTCTCATTTTTCACTTTGTACTCTTGGGAAATAAATTGTTAAATTATTAAATTTTTACAATGCCTGTTTTCTTCACTCTTTTCTGTTACTTATTTTAAAAGCACAGACTTGTAACACCTGTATGGGAAGTTATCAAACTCACCATCCTTGGATTACTAGCCTAATACTCCCCCAAATGAGCTATGATGGCTGCCAAGTTATTTTTAATGCACATATATATAACTCTCTACCACACTTGGAATTTTTTTTCAGCATACAATAAAACAGAAGCTGAGGAACAAATTAATTAAATCAGGAAAGACAGTCTGACTTGGGAGGACTCTGAACACCTGCAGATCATATTTTAAAGAAAACTTTATTGTGAACCACTAATGGAAAACAGATTTCTTCCTACACTTGTGGTTTATAGGGAAAAACTTTTGTATTCATCTAAGTGAAAATCACAACAGTCCTATCTGCAAGCACTTGATGGAACGAATCAAGGTGAAATGACTGGCTTGATTTTCAAAGTTTTACAGCACACTAACACTTTGAAGGTTATATCACACTGTCCATGAAGAGAAAAGTATTTTGCCCAAGGACACATACTGTTCCAATGGTATTCAAACTGAACTTAAAAAATACAGAATTGCTATTTTCACTATAACTGTGGTGATGCCTGTGTTGATAATTAAACCTAATCCTAAATACTATCATTCATGATATGTAACATACAATTTTTAGAAAAATATACATTCAAATGGAGGATACCGAGGAATATCTTCTAGGAGGAAGTCATTACAAAATTACACAACTCGTCAAGATATATTTTTCCTATTATAAGACTGGACGAGTGGGTGGGGGCAGCCAAAAATATCTGCCAAAGACAACTAAACACACTTTTTTTTATCTAACAAAGATATCCTAAGTAAATATTTGCCAAAGGTTTGTAAGCTGGGGAAAGGGGGAGGGGCTTATCATGAGGCAGTGTTCATCCCTGGCTGCCAAAGACCTTATTTTTCGTCTTTGGTACAAGTAAGTTTCCCTAAGGTTTATAAAAATGACATAAAAAATAAAGATAAAAGATGTTTATGGTATATTTTTGATGGACTGAATCAAATGCATTGCAACCTGGCTACTGAAAAATGTTTACTCATTGCCAAAGAAGCATAGACCAATTGATTTAAATATCTGACACCAATCAAAAGCATATGGATGAGAATGGATATAAAACTTCAGTGCTTTAAATGACTGCCACCTGGGGTGCCTAATGAAACACTTTAATTTTCTTGAATCAACATGAAAATTATAATGATCTTTTTGGTTCTAAATCACACCACTTTGGTCAAGTCATTGGGACCCACAGTTTTCATTTGTGGAATGAACACTGATAAAGCCTGAGCTTATAATGACATAAATATGGTAATTAATTTGCTGGTTTAAATGTTGACTTGTACAAAATTAACACCTTCTTCTTCATTATTCAATATTTATATACATTTAAAATGCAAGCCCATCATAAAATAAACATAGACCAGCACATTACACTTCTGATTGGTACCATGTGCTTCCCCCCCACCTTTCGAGGATCTCAAGTTACCTTCATCTAAAGAAAAAAACCCCACCTTACATGAACATCTGAATCTCTGTTAATGAACTGTATACCTTGATAAAACAAATAAACAATTAACAGCAAAATAAAGTTGAATTTACCATTCCAAAAAACAGACATGTCAATATGAGATCAATGGGATTGCAGCAGCAAACATTTGTTGAACTGAAAAGGTTGCTTCCTTGCTCCAATGAAGGCAGCGTGATATTGCTGAAAATTCTGAACTCTTTAAGATAACCTCCAAGCATATGAAATTACTAATGATCATCCGATGAACTGTGGGAGCTCATTCATGACATTTCAGATGAGCAGTAACAGCACAAACTTACAGAAATTTAATCTATACAACTTATTTATTATCTTACAGATGGGACTTAAATAACCAACTTTTCACTAAGTTCATATAAGCGAGCCTATAGGAAATAAATACACAACAGACTTCTTGCAAAGTACAAACTGCAACAATATCTCTACCTAACCAACACTAATAAAGTGTAAATAAAAGCACAGGTTTGCTCTATCATCACCGAAATGTGAAATGTTGATGGAGAAGATTGATGGGAAACATGCCTAACATCATGGATATTTTTTTTTTATTTATGTCCATTCCACACAAAACCTTACTAATTAATCAATTCATTCCTCTTGGTCTCCTGTTCTGCTTGTTTACAAATATCAAGGACTAAACTCTCAACAACCTTGTTATACTTTTCTTAAAAGATAAATTGCTTTTCTCATTAAGATCTATGCTGTTACTATACTGAATATCACTTTGAAATAAAGAAAATTAAAGAAAATTAATAATAGTTAGTACATGAAATGGGGCTTAACAGCATGTGAAATAGATGGTGCTGTTTATTAGTACTATTCTGATAAAAAACAAAGAAAAGTAAGGCCTCCAAGTAAACATACTTATATAGTAAATAAGAAAATTACAAGATAAAGATGATGTATATAAATAAAAGTTCAAAGTTACAAAAGGAACCTCCTACAAACAAATTGTGAGAACATAAAATAATGAAGAAAAATAAATTATATTCTCTAAACTTTCTGGGGATTTTTTGGACACAAGATCAAAGAAATGTACTGTATAAAAAGGAATCTTTAACCCTCTCAGAGGATCTGCATGCAAGTGATTCTACAAACAGCAGGACACAAATACCATTTTAAAAGCCATCTACTGCACTGCCTTTTTATAAATGAAAACTACAACCTTGAAAAAATTTTAAATCTGAAGAAAAAACAGAATGTAACCTTTATGTGTTCTATGAACACATTACTGAAACCAATCAGAACTAGTGGGGGTGATTTCCAATGCATACTGAGTAATCTGATTAAGACTGACAGACGTATGGACAAAAAGTTAACTGTTCACCTGCTTGTTTACCTTTCAGTTGTAATTTGGTCTATTTAAGGCCAAAAGCAATACATTCAACTGTGTATTTTTAAGTCAAAGGAATCAAAAGTGGTATGTGATGGCTTACAGGTCTTGGATTTAAAATTGGCCAGCCTTTGGAAGAGGCTTGATAGAAAGGAGAGACTGACTAAATATTTATTTTGGTAGTAGCACTTGAAAACTTTGACTTTATTTTGGCTTGTTTAAGTGTTTTTGTGCTTTTCAAGATCTGTAATAGGAATATTTAAGGCAACTCTTATTTTAGACAATTCCTGCAAGAATGCTAAATTGTACATTTCTCACAATAATTTAACATTAATTTCCTTTTTAGCCAGAAGGACTTCCAGTAATAGCTCAAGAAATTTACTAGTCCTGCTGTAACTTGGTCATTCTCTCAAAACAATGAATCAAAGTCTCCATGATATCAATAAAGCCCTATAAAATGAGGACTGGAAATAAGCATAAAGACTGAGAAAAAAAACTGGACAGTAAAGACTACCCTAGTCAAACATATAATCAATTAAATAGGTACCAACTAAAATATAAAGAAAAGTGAGTAATTACTATATCACAAAAATAAATACTGGTAAATAAATTTAACACATTTTGCCTTACTTGGCCAATAATTAAAAACTATAATGTTCAAAAAGCTATAACAAAATTGTGGGTTATTACAACTTCCTACACTAACACTGGATGTCCAGGGCCCCAAGTGGTCTAAAGTGTTCTGGATCACTGCCATCTCACCTCTGCCTGGGTTTGAGTTTCAGACCTGGCTAATGTGGGTATGTGAGAAAGCTAATGCCAGTAGTTTATCATGAATTGGTGGTTCTTCCTGAAGGGTTTACAGAATTCTTTCTCCACCAGTTATATTTGCCCCCATGTATAGCCTTGGTGGTTCTTCCTGAAGGGTTTACAGAATTCTTTCTCCACCAGTTATATTTGCCCCCATGTATAGCCTATCTTATGCTGAAAAATGGCATTAAAATCTATCACAACAACAACTCTGATGTCCATAAACTGAGGAACTTTATAGACAAAATGGAGGAGGATCCAATAATAATGTTCCATAATTTTATAAAAAGTACACTATCAATGATATATTACATAGCTGTTATAAGGTAAATAACATTATACTTCCTAAGACACAAATCTAGATGTGTGTAATCTGATTTAGTCTGCTTAAGTATCATTATGACCTAATAAAACAAACATAAAAATGTTAAGAACAAATTTGACCATACTCATATTGAAAATGCATCAATTTGGTTTCATGAAGATTCAGTACTGAGGTGACAAGTTCCGGTTGCTGATGGTTCTCATGAAATAAATTATAAATGTAAAGCTATCCATTCAGGTATTGGCTATCTCATGGATATATTCATGCTGATTTTCTATTTGTTCAAATAGCAGCAGTAGATTTTTGCAGTCTTTTTATCTGTGTAAAAATGAATTTATCTGTTTTCTAAGATAGCCTTATGGGTTTCCAAGCCAACCTATTCAATATTGAGGTCACAGCTCCTGGTATACAGGCATCATTAACTATAACAAATCTGGCTGCCCAATTTGAGTTCATCCTACAATACATGGAAGTGGGGGTCCAAACTTTATACACATATTCTAAAAGTTAATTTTTTCACATTCAGTGGCAGTATTTATTCAATCATAATAGGTCTATATTATAATTTTTATTTTCCTTGGTGCATATTTATTAAATGTAACAGTTCCATTTTGTATCGCTAGTAAATGTGGTGTCTACATATTTTACCTAGCTGAGTTTTAAAATTCCTTTCAACGAATATGACATGTCATATTCATGACCATTAAAATTAAGACCTGTTATTAATAAGAAAATAAAAACAGATTAGTTCTACATGTATTTTTTTAATTTTCAAAACTAAAAACAACTGTAATTGAAACTAACTGAAGTATTGTAGTTTCTTCTTAACCCAAATTCCTGTATAGATTAATAAAAGTACATGTAACTTGTAAAACCAAAACAGTTGATATTTTCTAAACTCATTAAAAATTGCAAATAGTAACAAAGTTAAAAATGAAGCTGAATTTTAAGATCTCCAGAACCCTCAAAATGTTATGATTGAGACAAGCATTAATAGAGTCCACTCAGTTTCATTCTGGATGGATGACAAAATCTCAATCCCCAATAGCCTGACAATGAAAAACCCAGATTCTTTAGTCCAACTAAAATGGACAATGAAAACTGAATATTTGGAAGATTTTATTTAAGTAGCCTAATTTTTTACAGAAAAAAAAGAACAAAATTCAATTCTGAGAACATCTGCAATGCATATTCAAGATTGGGCTGGTACCAAATGTACTTGTCTATAAGTCCAACTGCAAAATGCACAGATTCATATCTACTTTTGCATAATGAACCAGCAAATCAAGGTCTGCAGTTTATCAGGAATAATCAGTAGAACAAATACCCTGATCTACCAGCACATAATGCAATGCAGGTCAGTGTCAATGTTGCTTACAGTTGGACTTGACTTAAAAGCAAGCATATATACAGCAGATCAAAATTGGTATTGTTAATTTTTGCATAATTGTTTCATAGAATGAAAGGTGACTGGCATATATAACTTCATCAATCATTAATATTGTGCCTATGTCACTGCTATGTAGATTACTGACTGTAAAATATTTAAAGAATAAGGGCAATGTACATGGATACATTGCCTCTTAATGACTATAATTCTTAAAGAATTATTTTAATAGCATCTTTACGAAAAGTACTGTCATAGTAACCTTATTTTACCCATCCTTAATATTTCAGCTCAGTCTACACCAGCTCATAATCCAGCTATAATGTCTAGCTCAGAAATTGCACAACTTCCTACCTGAATGTAGATTTCCACTAATTATGAGCTGCAGATTTTGCATCAACCATTCAAAAAAAAGTTTGACTTGGCCACTTTTTATCAATATATAAGTTAGGTTAACTTTAAACAAATTTCAAGCTTAATCGGCTTTTGTGTTTTCAGCTTTTTATTTTGTTACAACCTCAGTATCATGGGTCTATCATACTTAGACCCATAAAACTTGGGTGTGGAGGCATCTAGTGGAAGGAAATTAACTATACCAATACCAGGTCATTTCACAACTTTTGTATTTCAGCTAAGACTTTTTTGCATCCTCAGTATCTTGAACCATGCATTATCTTTAGTCATGAAAATTGGTACATGTATTTGGATACATGTCTAGTTAATTAACTCTAGCATCAAAATTAGTATTAAGGTTATGACAGTCTAATTTTAATGTTTGAATGGCTCGTATTTTCTTATTTACCAGACTGTTTTACATCAGATTTGCTCCTGCTGGCAAAAGGATTCATGTTTACAAATAAACACCTTGTTTCATATTAAAGTTCCAATGAATTTAAAGAAAATCTGAACAAAGAATATGCTCAGCTTGAACCAGTCCTGGAGATAAAAAAAATTTTAAGCCAGAGTTACAGGCTGGAAATTGTACTAGCCTTTATATGCAAGTCTCCATACCAAATTTTCATTAGTACATGTAAAATGAGTCCAACATATCATGTGTGTAATGAATGATCTGCAGAAAATACAAAATTCATACAAGTATGTACAATAGGTCACAGTGACCAAGAACTTGTATGTCCAAGTTATTCTTTAATGAGATACCAATTTTTTATGTATAGGTGAAACAAGGCCAAGATATAGACAGGTAAAGAAACAATAAGAGGTGGGGGGTAATAATAAACACTAAACACATAAAAGAGCAAAATACTATATCCAGTCACAACATTACTGGCAAAAAATTCTAGGGGTGAAAGGATTCACCAAACATATTTTAAGGCATATAAATATAAAGTGGAAACTGTTACAAAAAGATACCTGTCTTATTAAAGTTACTTTAAGTGTCATAATAACTAATTTGTTTTCATCTTCAATTTCATTTGTTGCACCATTAGATGTGTATCAATATACATGACAACATGGCACAAGCACAACATTTCATCCCTAACAAATCAAAAACTTTAAGTCCTGGACACTTTCAAAACACTACATCTATTAAAACTGTCCACAGTATCTGGAGTAGGATTTGGAGGACTTCTTTAATAAATAAGTGAATGAAATAAGGGACATATATGTATCATACAGAGTTCAACTGTCACAGCTGATGGAACATAAATGCTCCAGACAGTGCCTAAGCAACACTTTGCTACTGTACATGTAACAACACTACAGGACTCACAGTACTAATGATATGGAAAAATGGGAACCAGTCTAGAAATGGGTAATAATAAAACACAGCATACATGGCTTCCACTGGCCAGAATTGGTTGAGTATGACAGATCTGAGTGAAAAGAAATTTAGAGAGCATATCCTAGTTATAGCTGAAGAAAAAAAAAAACAAAACAGACATTGTTTTATTGATGGAATTTCAGTAATTTTACAGACCTGAATTTGGAACACTGATTTCTAAAATCAGCACCTGACCCTTTAGTGTAGTTTTGAAGATATATGTTTCAAACACATTTAGATCCAGAAAATATATTGGGTCATATGATTTTCTCCTCAACCAAACTCATCAAGGATGTGTCTATACTGATAAATATACAGTTGATAATGAGCACTCAGAAATTTAAAGTAATAGAACTTTTAATATAATGTTGTATTTACATAGGTTTACCATGGGAATTGAATTTTTGTGCAGTGAGTCCTACATGCACATAATAATGATGTGTACAAAATTTAAACATGGCTGTGGTATAAAGCTTTCACAATATGCTCAACTGTTTTCCAAGAAGTATACTGTGCCACTTTACAGATCAAAACAGCCCCAAATATCTGGGGGGTTTTTTCTTGCAAATTCCAAGAAGTCAAGGAAATAAATCTAATTTACTGAAGAATTAGAATGATAGGCTTATTATTCTGGTCTAGGCAAACTTAACAATCAGTACTTTGATAATTAGGCCAATCCATTTAGGTCTATTAAAAAACCAAGTTCATGGAGAACAGTTTAATTGACAGACAACAGTCATCTGGGCAAAGAATTAGCCCTCTAAAACCATATATAATCATATACAAGTCCAACTGCAAACAACACAGACTCAGATCTGCCATTGTATAATGCATGTGGCAGATCTGGGTCTTTTCAGTTTGTAAGCAGTAGTCAGGAGACCAAATAACATAGACCCTGATCTGTTAGTGGATTATGTGACAGCAGATCAGGGTCTGTTTGCAGCTGGACTTGTATCTAAGAATACATTATGTACAATTATATAAATAAAAGGATTATATCAGTCTGCAGGAGAAGAAAAGCATGTTTAAGTTATTCAGATCAAAACTTAAAACAATAATAAGATAAAGCATTAGATGCAGCAAGTTCCAATTAATGAAAACAATATGCCAATTAATAAGAGTATTCAGACTTCACATGTGAATGTAATGCAAAAAAGTAACTCCACAAATGACATCAATGACTGCCACTTTGGTTGCACCTCTCTTCCCTGTATCATTCTTGGAAATTTGTTCCCAGAAAAACCATGTATTTTTGGATGACAAATCATAATGAATCTATTAGTTTGATTTGTAAAGTAACTGCTTCACAATGTACCATGGATTTTACTTATTATACAGTGTATAATGCCCTAACCAATTACACCTGGCTTATGAAAAACTATATAATAGTAAAATATGCATACAGGTATATATTCTGGATGTAGATTTCCACTAATTAGTCCTAGCAAACTTCAATGACCCAGATCTGCCTAGATAATAATTGATGGCAGATCTGGCTGAGCAAATCCCAGAGCCTGACATCCCCATCTAGTCATTTTTGAAGTGGGAAGTAAAATTTTCCATATCACTAGTCCAGGACAAGTGCTTTTTTAAAATGTCAGGCTAGTCCTTATTTTCCTGCTTTAATCATTAAATCTAGGTGGCAAACATATACATGGACATATTTTCAAATCCATCAGCTAACTCATATATACATGAACCTGAAGAAGCCAAATGTATAACAACCAATGTTTTTGAAAAATTAATTTCTTTTAAGAAATAGTTATGTTTTATATTATTTCATTTGTTTTTTTCTATAGATTAAGTACATACATTTCATCAAATCTTGTTACGTGATTACCATTTTGAGACCAGTGAAAAGTAAGATGAGACTAGTGAAGAAAAAGGTGGGACTAATGAATTTTCTGAAATCACTTGTCCTGGACTGGTGCTTAAAATTTTTTTTTGCTCAACCCTGAACTTATTTGTCTGTGGATCAGTTGTTCTAACCAAGTTCTTCCTCCACCAAAGATAATGGCTGCTATGTAAAGCCTATCATGTGCTGAAAAATGGCATTAAAACACGCACACAAAAGAAAATACAATCCAATACAGTTTTCTCTCTAACTACTTTTTTAATTATATAACTTTTGACTAGGTAAAATAAAATATGACATAAAATGTAAAGATATACAGCAGACAGTTGTTAATCATGCAGCACAATCAAGCAATATTTGTAGATACTGCACTGGAAGATTGTGCAGCAAAATATGCTGATCATGCTGTTTGGAAGAATCTTCACAAGAAAGACAATAAATCTGTACTGAAATGCATTCTGTCATTACAATTTCATTTTTATTTCTGCTTAATCCAATAACTTCTGAAGCAACAAAGATGCTCAGTGGCTAAGGATATGCTGCCATACTGGGTCCTCAACATAATATACATGTAACCTTCAAATTTCTGTTGTTCATTAAAATACCAAACCAAACAAACAATATAATGTTTAAAATACAGTTTCTTGTCAAAACTGTACAAATATGTATTCATTCATAAATCCAGTCATTCATAACTCCACACTATCCAATAAAACTTGTAATGGGATGGTCCAAGCCCAATAACCCTTTAATGTACAAGGCTGTTCATCAAGTGGAGGAGAAAGAATTCCAAATTTTTGTAAACCATTGGAATTTTACAATTATCAGTAGCATAATGATTTAAGTATATGACTTCCTTTATCCTATGGGAAATCCTAATGGGAAATGTAGTGACCACAAGGTGTGGCCATTTTTACATTGATAAATCCACTATTCTTTAAAACCTTGATAGCTGTTAGGATAATAAATGAATCATGGTCATGTGAACACATAGATACCAATAACACTATTTGACTTTGATAGGAATTAACAAAGCTGACAAAAGACAATACTGTATATATTTGCTTATAAGTTGAGTAAAACTGCACAAAGATCCTGATCTGCCATAACATATTGCGCCTTCGTATCTGGGTTTATGTTATTTGTTATATTGATTGCTCCTAACAAAAACTGCACAGACCCAGATCTGCCAGCACATTATGTGACAGCAGATCTGGGTGTGCGCAGTTTGCAAATGGACTCATAAGCAAGTATATATGGTAAATAGCTATATGCCATATGAATGCCATTTATCCTCATTACTAAAACTGGGAAATTTATTTTACCAATAGAAAGCTGTGCTTTTTTTTCTTTAATCAAAATTTGCAGCAACACCAATATGGTAAAAATAAGAAAACAAAAGCCAGAATTAATTCTCAACAAAGGGCAACAAATATTAATCAGACAAAAAGGAGTAAAAGAAAATTAGCAATTCAAACAAACTTCATTTGCAGATTAGTGAACCATTTTTATTGATATGCTGCCAAATTCTGGAAAATGAAAATTACTTAAATTATGATGGCATCAAGTAAGACACACAGTAACACATCCAATGTAAATATGTCAAAAGTCTCTAATTTACCAATCTTTCTTAACATACATACATACACTTTTAATGAAATGAAAAATGTGATTCATAATAACATATCACTTATCTACTTAAACCCCTGTAGTACACCAGATGAGCTGTAACATCTGGGCCAGGCAAGGTCAGGGATGGAATTAGGATTGAAGATGGCAAATGAAAACTCATTCCCCTCCCCTTCCTGTTATCCCTCTTCAAAAGACATACTTCAGATTCTAGCTTTTTGAACCAAAAACTCCCTTGAGCTATTAAATTCCGAGGCAAAAATTGGGGATCTCTTTCTGTCAGTTTGTCTAGTTTATCCATTTGCTGTGCTACAGAAACACAAAAAAATGAATTCATTTACATGGAATTTTTCCATTAGAAATAAATGTCAATGTTTTTATCAATTTAGAAAACAGGAAGTTCCATTGCTTGATGGGGAAATGTTCCTAGATCGAATCTAGTACAAGCAGTAAATTTAGGCAGTTGAAAAACTCCATTAATAACTGATTATATAGGTGAAAACAAAAGAAGATAATACTTTGTACTTGCCTAATTTCACTTTTCAGATGTACATTCCCAAACATAAATTCAAATTAAAAATTGTATGCCTTAATAGAGAAAATCATGAGAAAAGTTTGATATTAGTGTCCACATAGTTTTTAATTAACAAGATCTGTGATTGTAAAACATGTATAAAGGGCCATCAGAAGCCTGTACTGAATGAAAGGGCTCTCCATAATAGTGTCTTTGTTGTCCCCCTTCAGATAAAACCCCACTGCAAACTGTTTCCTTTTATAAATGTATTAATAGTCACAAGAATAATAACTAAACATTGGTATTTTAATGAAAAAGCTGTAATAGTGTTTAAGTAAATATTCAAATACAGGAACATGATCCATGAAAAGCCTACCATACCAGTCACCCATATTGCTCAAATCTTCCACAGCCCTAAATGTATGCCTCCACTAAAGAGTAAAAGGTCTCAGTAACAAAAGTGCACAAAATTTGAAAAATTTTAAAAATGTGGAAAATTTGCTACAGCAACATGAAAATTTAATTGGTATTGAAAATCTGCAATATGACCTGAAAATTTAATCAACACTGAAAATTAGCCATGATTGCATGACAATTTAATTAGGTCAGTCGTATGCAAATAAACATAAATACCAAAATTAAATTTCTCTGCCTCAAGTGGTTTTTGCTTCTTTATGCTTTAAGGCTTTGGGAACCCAAAAGACTTCAAGTACAAAAATGAAAAATT
This sequence comes from Potamilus streckersoni, assembly GCA_016746295.1. NCBI lineage: Eukaryota > Metazoa > Mollusca > Bivalvia > Unionida > Unionidae > Potamilus > Potamilus streckersoni. The sequence continues at coordinate 957,503 of JAEAOA010002063.1, forward strand.
GCAGTAATTACCTGAAGATCTCATTATGTGTTCTACATATCTATCTACCAAATTTATCCAAGCTTAAGTGCATTTTGCCTATTCAAGATAAGATTATTGTCCCATAATAACTACCATTTCTTATTTTTATCTAAAGTATTTTTGCTTATTCATGCCAACTGGGCTTTTGTTACAAAAAAGTCAATCAAAATTGATACAAATATACCAACCAAGTTTCATTCATTTACTTCAAATGGGTTTTGCTTCATACTAAAATAAAAGTAAAAAATGTTAAGAAAGGTGGAAAAACAAACATTGAAGCATCTCTCTGAGGGACTGATGTTCCTGACTGAAAAGAATATCCAGGAATGCACAGAAGGATACTTTTTTTAAACAGTTGAGTGTTGAAACCAGGTATATTCTTAAGTACTGATTTTTTCAAATAGCTCCTAAGGTGGCCATACTCGAAGACAAAAACCATTTTCTCTTAGGACAAACTAAGCAAATTTTCTAGTACTTTTGATAAAAAACACTGTGACAAGACCATCCATTCAGGGTAGTACCAATAACAAAGATGGCCATAGTGGAAACCATATTTGATCCAAAACTCACCATTTGCTTTTCAGACTAAATAGACCTTATATTGATATTGTTGGAAATCTTTATGACCATCATTTCTGGAGTGATAACAGGATTATCAAGATGGCCACCAAGCTGGCCATACTGGATATCTGAGTGGCATCATTTTCATTTTAAACAAACAATACACAATAAGTCTTCCGACAAAAACTCCATGGGGATAAGACTTTCATTTTTAGAATAACAATAATAAAATTGTCACAATGTCTCCATTGTAATGGAGCAAATTTTTCTGTTGATCTCTATAGGAAAAATTTAGTTGGACACATGTTCAATTAATAAGATTTATAGGGACCTGTGCATGTTTAAATCACCATAATGCATGAATTGGTAGAGTCTCTGTCATGAGTTTAGCAATATTTAATTAAGGCTATGTTTCTTTAAACTTAAAAGGATAGGGGTCAACTTCTGATTTGTATGGAAAACTGTAATTTCTGAAAGTTATCAGGAATCAATGTTGTCAGACGAAATACATTGTTTGAGCCTAGTTCAGGCAGGAAAAATATTTTATTTGCATTGAACATGCTGTGAAAGGAGGTGAGATTTCACATGAAAACAGTTTAAATATGCTAATAGCAAATTTGAAAATCAGTATTAGCCTTTCTACATGAGAAAAAAAAAACATAAAAAGATTCCAAGTGATTTAAGAAGTAAAATCTTCCAGGGAAAATGATTGTAAGGACAAAATGAGAAACAATTCTTGAAAGTAAAAGCTTGAAAACACAAGGTAATTTTAACATCCATACATGATTTGCTGATACTGCTATGATAATTTGTTGATTTATTTGGTTGTATTTGTGTGGATATATTTGCTTAAATTCGATGATCAATTTTCTTGAGATAAGTATAACTGTGTTGAGTTCATTTATTTGAATTCATACAAAGATATTTTTTTGATACATTGGCTTTTCGTTTGGATGTAGAGTCCCAATTATTATAGGAAATTATGTATCTGTAACAACTGTGTTGAGTTCATTTATCTGAATTCGTAAAATATTTTTTATTTATATACATGTACATTGATGAATTGCTTGAATGTAGAGTCTCAAATATTATAGGAAATTATGTATCTTAAATTTCATGCCTTATTTTTGTTGAGATTATGAGAATCCATGTGAATTCTCTGACCTTATACAAGGTCATGTATGATAACTTTATTGTATGCAATTTAGTGTATGAAATTTCATTCATTTATTTATATAACTGAGAGAGAACTGGAACTAATATCTTGGTGTAGTGTTGAAATAGCCATTAGCAGGACCTTTAATTTTGTGCAAACTAGGTTTGTTACAGTCTGTCATGGCAAATTAGACTAGATAGCCAGTAATATCTGCTTGAATTGTGATAGAACCATATCTGATATAACAAGGGGGGATATTGATCTATTCTATAATGTGACAGAAAATTGAAGTTGCTCTTGTTTATATTATTGAAAGGTGGACATCTTCACCAGTCATATTAACCTGATGTGATGGGATGTCTTACATATTTACAAACCCAAAATGGACACTTAAGTTGGAAGGGCTGAAAGTGGAATAAGAATTTCTAAAAGAAAGGGAAAATGTGGAGAAGATCCAGACTTACCCACACAAGGAAGTCAAAAGGAATAGTTGCTGTGGAATTTGGACTAAGCCAAGACATCAGGTTATGAATCGATACAATGCAGTTTTTTTATCTTTCACTTGATTTGATTATGAATTAATTCAATCGCTTAACAGATCGGCTATTGGTATAATCATATTTGTATTTGAAATTCCTTGAATAACTTAATTCAAAAAGAAATTAGTGTATCTTTCAAATTGTAACCCATAACACAATTGTTTATGAATTTGAGCGTTATGAATTTTGATTAAATTTTGTCTTCATTTGTAATGGGGGCTCATGTTATTCTGTTCTATATATCTACTCAGATCTTTATTTATTCCACCCATAAGCTTCACACTTTATATTGATATTTACTTGTTCTGGTCAAATTAGATTATCGGTGATCACCTCTAGATAATGATAACCAAAACCAGGCAACCCATCCCAACAAAGTTGAGGAGGGATTTCTGACAATCTTTGATGGCCACACTACAGTATGTCATATTGGCACCATTTTAATTTTGGACCATCAGAAGTCTTCTGGTCAAACCCCAGTGTTAAAATGAATTTGTGCCTACAGTACACCCATCACAGATTATAGAAAATCTGCATTTCCACAGCAGAAACTAATCTGTTCATGCTGCTATCTGTTGCAGAAGGCCGTAGTAGTTGTTGGAAATGTTCACATAATTCGTAATAGACAGATAAGTTTTATGGCCCCAAATGGAAAGTCTCTGCAACACATATGTGACACAACTAGGACATTTGACTGGTAAACAAAAAATTTTAATCAGCAGATATTTAGACCCATAAATTTTACACATTTAAAGGGGATTGAAAAGAAAACAAGTGGATACTTTCTTTTACATAAGATATATTTTCTTCAGTCAAAAGCAAATGAGCAAATTTTGAATATGAATCAGATTCTAATGGAAAATGTGTTAATGGCTAAATACCAGTGTATTGTCAATTCAATTCAATAAGGAAGAATTGTGCATCTCATATTCATATAAGTCAATGCAACGGCAACGTGGAATTTTGTTTTTCAAAATCAACAAGCATTTTGAACTTCCTTCACAAGATACTTATTGGTGACTACTAATAACTGTAACTACTACCTACATTCACCGTGATTATAATTATTGATGACTATTAATTACATTCAATGTGATAACTAAGTTTCACATTTAACAAACTTACAACAGTTTTCTGATCCAGATATCACTACGGCCACTTTATATTTATGAAGAATTGAGAATGTACACTCTCTGTACCAGCTTTATAGAGTCAATGACTAAATAAACAGCCTGAAAAGAAATTTGTTTTCCTGTTGATGGGTTTTAAGGCTGCTGAGTGCTTTCCACTATCTCTCCAAACAAGTCCCACCCCCTCCTTCAGAAGTTCCTAAGTTGAACTTTAAACGTATCCCCCCCCATTCATATTTCTTTACTGGTGAAATTTTGAGCATTGGGAGAAAGAATGTGTTTTGGCATTTTGACATGAATTGACCAAAAATATGAACTGTTCTTAGATATTACTCTAAAAAAAATGGAACACAACAATAAAACAATACAAAAGCTAAAAATACAAATTCAGGTGTTACTTCTGTATTCAAACTGAGAATGGACTTCAAAATCTTCATCACTTATAAAGAAAATAGCTGGTGAGGTAATGTTGGAAATATTAATAAGAAATCCTAGATATGTTGCATTAACTAACTCTGAAACTAACAAAGAAATGTTATTTCCTTCTAATATGTCTGCTTCTACATATTTTAACATGAATAAACATTCAGATGTATTGCAAATGGCATTAAAAAATCTGCCACATCAAAATGAACAGAATATAAAAATCTTTCAATATGAATCACCTGCTATTTAAAATATTTGCTACCTCACTATTCATCAGGCAGAAACATATTTTTTTAAGGTTTCCTTATCGTAATCGACAATTATCTTTATATGTTAAAGTTTGTGATTAAGTTGTATACTGCTTAACAAAATTAAATTATTCTTTTCTCTTTCTACTTCAAAGCACCACAAAACATATTTCTTATAACCTCTTCCTGATAAAAGGGATTTATAATATTAGCTCACGTAATAAATCTATCAATATTAAAAATAAACATAAAATTAGAGTGCTTTACAGATCAATTTTCAAAATATCTTTTAGATTTTCCCTTGTCAAACAGCTGCTGTGGCCCATTTTAAAAATGTCTCTATAACATGAACAAAGGGGCCCCTCTGGTCTAGTGGTCTAAAGCACAGTCCCTTACAGATCACTGCCATCTCACCTCTGTCTGCATGTGATAGAGTCTAGGATATGTGAGAAAGCTTGCCAGTAGCTTCTCATGGTGCGGTGGTTCTTTCTGGTGATTTCCAGGTTTCTTACTCCACCATTAATACTGGCCGCCATGAATAGCCTAAAAAATGGCATTAAGCCCAACAACAACAACATCGAACAAATATTTTTTTTTATATATCTCAAGTTCTGATATCTACAAATCTGTCAATAGCAAATCAAACACCAAATGAGGATCATATTCAACAAGAAAATTCATAAACTTTTTTTTTGTTTTTTTTATTAGTCATAAACAGCTTGACCGCATTGAATAAAAAGTTCATATTCTATTTAAAAGTTTAGCTCTCTTCTTTTTATATCTTCCAGAATTTTATTCGAGAAATTAGATAAAAGTATTATGTATAAGATGTCTCATACAAATTTCTTGTAGGCGAAAAGACTGTCAGATCTTTACATTGATTGTGATACAGAGGATCAACCAGAGCATGAGAATTCAACAAATTCTAATACAAGTAATAGGCAGCATGTAAAACATCCCCAAAATGACCTAAAATATATTTATTTCCTGTCCAATAGGATAAATTTGCAGATGAGCCAGGTATAGCACATCAAGACGAGCAAGTTTATATGATAACAAAATCGCAGTAGAATGTAAAATAGCTCTTCGCTAAGAAGATAAAAAAGTTAAATTTTATTGTCTCTGAAAATCAGATATTCTGGAAGTTATTATGGCCCTTTATAAATGGTGTTTATGGCTATCAATATTCGTGCATCTGCAGCTCGTGCAACAATTCCAATTCTACAGCACTATTAATAAGAAAATTTCTCACTAAAATTAGATCAGCCGCAACATCAGCTCCAGCTGCAATTTCGTTAAAATTATTTTGGCTAAATTCAGATGAAACATCTCCAGCTCCAGTATCTTTTAACCACAGCATATTTGTTGCAACAGATTTCAAGTAATCGTCACTGAATGAAACTATATTAAGAATAGTTCCTGCAATTTGTAAGTGCATTGAAATATCTTCTACTGTTTGATTAGCTAGTTGATATCTATGGCTTCTAAACGAACTCTAACAGTTATCAACAAGTTTCACTCATGTAACAGCAGGTACTACTGTACCAGCTGCTGTTCTTACACATCCTCGTACTTCCAGTCTTTGTGTGATAGCAAAAAACATGTCCTTATTCCTTGCCTTGTATTAAAAGTTTGAATCAGAACCGTATTGCTTTCGAGAAAATCCTAGCAATAAAACCTTTTTCCAAGTGATTCTGGGATGTAGTGTGTTATAGTTTGGAATCAGCTCCAAATCATCTGATGTGGATTCAACCTTAATTAATAATTATTAATTAATTATTAATAAGCCCCCCCAATTATTAATTAATAACTCTACTGCTTTATTAAGATCTGTAATGATATAAGTGCCCATCGATATCTTAGCAGAAATCCAAGCTAGGTGAGCTAACTGAATTGATTGAAATGGCCATTCAAGTTAGTTCAGATATTTGCCATAGTGTGCCAAACATTAGCTGAAACTAAACCTATTTTGTATTGTTTATTGCTGTCAAGTTCAGTTGGTAGATTATTAATAAAAGAAAAGTTTGCACAGTCTGCAAGAGTCTGTGATGAGTCAAGCAGTAATGTATTTGATAACATTCCTGCTTTCTCTAATAGATAAAACTGAACTGCTAGCAGTTTTTGCTTTGTGGTTAATGAATCAGATCACTATATAATATGTCTGAAATTAGATATCTGTTTGATCTGAGATTACCAAACATTTTGACAATTTCACTGTCAACTTCTGTGCTTATATTCCCAGCTGTTTTGGTGATTTTAAAAACATTAGTCTATCAACTATTTCAGGGTCAAGTTAAAGATCTTCAGACCATAGATTATTTTCTTTCCAATCCTAAGTTCATCAAAAAATTTTAGCTAAGTTTTCTAATTATGCTGTTTTGTAATTAAAAGCTTTTTCTTCTTTTTTATGCCTAATATTATAACAATCAGCAATACCTTCTCAGTGCATATTAAAATATTTTTGTGTATCATCATAATTAGTAGATTCTTTGAGCTATCAAGAGTCACTTCATTATTTTTTGTCACAACTCTTAGTCGCTCAATGTAATTATCCATCTTAATATAACCCCCTTTCTTATATCATCAATTGTCATTTTGTTCTTGCAAATAAAATTTAAATTTTGAAACTGAATACCTATTGTCTAACATAAATAATTCAAAAGCAGTAAACTATGCACAACTTAGCTCAATATAAGTTGTTGTCATATGGTGGGACAAGGCTGGAAATCTGGAAACAGGATCAAACAAGATAACAAAGGCAAATCCATCTGCTGTATTAGAACTCACAAATAAAAATGATATGATAGCATCGAATACTACATCACACTTAGCAAAATTTAGTGATAATATGACAGGTATGATAAGCATGATTTTGAATAAAATAACTTATAATCCAGTGACCAGATTTGCTCATACACAGAGATGCTGAGATAAGTGCAGCATCAGTGAGTACAACTACTATTCAAATGCTAATTATCTTTAAAAAATCCAGTGATACTATGACAGGTATGTTAAGCATTGGCTTAAATAAAATAACATATAATCCTGTAGACATATTTTATGTAACAAATAAATTGTACATGGACACAGATAATTGCAGCAGTAGCAGGTGCAATTATTACAACAGATGCCAATAAAATATCTGGTGGTACAGAAACAGGCTTTGTTATTAGAGTTTATATTATTACCTAGTTATGACAAGTTATATATATATATATATATATGTGTGTGTGTGTGTGTGTGTGTGTGTGAGTGTGTGCATATATATATATATATATATATATATATATATATATATATATATATCATACACACACACACCTGATGACCAAGTATATGTCATTGTGATTTTTATAATCTATAATGTCTATCAATCCTCTACTGATTAGAGTTGCACAGGAGTTTTATTATTTTGTACTTAACCCAAAATCTGATACTGAAACAGCTGATGTTGATTTGCTAGAACCAGATAGGGTAGGGGAATCAAGAGCAACAAATATGATTGCTCAAATTATGTGTGTGTCTGATTTCAATTTTTAATGTAGCTTTAACAATTTCTCAGTCTTATTGCTATGATGTCTGCATAGTGGCAGTTAATAGTGATGTCTAGCACTGGGGCATCATGCAGCAGTCATGTAGCATGATGTCCAACCCAGTCACATTATTTTGACACCAGGCCAACCAGTCCTAACACTAACCTCTTAATGCTGAGCTCCAAGCAAGGCAGCTGTTAGTACCATTTTTGTAAGTCTTTGGTATGACTCAGCGGAGATCAAAGATCAAACCCACGGCCTCCGCATCTGAGGTGGACACTCAAACCACTAGGCCAACAGAGTGGTTGATTGCTTGAATTAATTATGTTTACCCAGTTTAACTGAAAACAGTGATAACTTTGGTAGAGTTTCAGGAACGAGAGGCCCTCAACTGAAATACACTATCAGACTCTGATATAATTAGCAAATACTATCCTGTTAGTGACTGCAAGGATTGGTAGTTAAATATTGAAAAATATTTGATAAATACACTGCTCAAGCTAAACAAAGAAAATGTTTTGACAATTGATGAATCTAACCTTGTAAAAACAAGTAAACAAGTTTCTTAAAATTCGTAAGCTCAAGGACACATTTGCACTCGGTATGTACTAATAAAAGGACGCTGTTAGAAATAGTAGATAATAATGCTGACACAAACCTGCTAACAACTGCATATCTAGTTTCCAAAGTCTATCATTAGCAGTATAGAAAAGTGTAATGTAAATCACATTAATGCTGCACTTAAAGCATTATAAGAAATGAGTCTGTTATTGTAAAGTTATTTTTGCTCTTTTTTTAACTTGTAGACTTATTTATATCTAGATGAAACGATAATAAATATCAATTTTAATGCCTGAAATAGCACTACTCACCATGTCCAACATTACCATTACAGTAATAAAAACTAAAATTTTGCTAGTTTGCAGAAAGATTAGCCATACACTGCCATGGGTTTTCATCATCACTGAAAGCTGTGTACCTCAGAGAGACACCCTATTATTCTGGCTTCCTCTGCAATGATTTTTTTGCAGCCACATGCAACAACAGTCTCTTCAGGGAACTGAACTGAAGTGTTGATCATGTGATAACAAATTCCCAGCTAAAGCAATATATGTAAATGGATTATTCATGCAAATGTAGATGATAGATTCCTGGACTATGTGATTTTTAATGCATTCACTGTGTTTGAGGCTGACACTTTTCCAGGAGATTGTTAGAGACCTGCAACAGTTTAGTTATGATGACATGAGCATTTGGATCACTAGTTAAGGTCAACCAAGAAAAATAGCATTGGAATCAGTGCCAATGAAATGAGTGAGGGATTCTCAAGTATATTATGTAGAACAATTATAGTGGACTGTCAGCAGCTGAAATAATGACAAATCTAGTTTTAATGAAATGAGGGTTTCTAAATGTCATTTGTTTAATGAAAATTTCACAGGTACTTGCATTGTCAAGTGTGGTGTGAATTTTGCACCTGCATTTATCACAAAAAAGTCACCATGCAAGGTGTTAACACTCTTGACAAACTTAAGACAATAAATCTTGTTTGTTTTCATATAAAAGAATCCAATGCCAGGAAGTGGAACAGAAATCAAAACAATCATCTGCATCAACAAAACAAAGATAATGATTTCCCCAAGCCAATGAATTTTCAGTAAGTGGTTTTATCATAGTGAAACTGTTACGATTTTGTTTTCATATAAAAGAATCCAATGCCAGGAAGTGGAACAGAAATCAAAACAATCATCTGCATCAACAAAACAAAGATAATGATTTCCCCAAGCCAATGAATTTTCAGTAAGTGGTTTTATCATAGTGAAACTGTTACAATGTTATGATTGGTGATAGTAATACCATGTAAATTTATTTTGCTAAAGGGCTGTGCACAAATCCATTGCAAATGAAAAGGATAAACTTATGGTTTGCTGATACCATCTGAAGAGATCTACTAAAAGGTCAATGCATTTATTATTTAATGAACATAAGATAAACATTACAAACAGCAGATTCATATTTGTCTTTAAATTTTGTCAAAATTAATATGTATGCATGTACCTTGTCTTTTTTTTAAATAGATAGATATCTTACTGAATATTGTATTTAGAATATCTTTTAAAATGCAAAAGAAAATATGGACTTATAATGGATTCCTGACTTTTCTCATTACCCAGCAGAGCATCAATCCCTTCTAGAGATGCTTATTTACAACTCAGACTGCATTCCAGTCATGTATTCTAAAATAGCCCCTTCTTTTCAGACTTATATTTCTTTAGCAAAACCCATAATGTCTATCACATTCCTATGTCCTTTCTAAGTATAAACTTCCTATATATAAAATCTTCAACAACTGGCAAACATTATGACAAGATGACTCCATCTTCTTGGTTTCTACTATTCCCTCACCCACCCACTGCAATGACATTTAATGTCATCACTGTCAAAGTCAAAACTGGGAAATGTGATGCAGCTTTCTTTCTGAAGCTTAACAGATGTTTGAGCAAACAATCACAAGTCCCTCAGAAAATCAAAGCTATTTTTAAAATTTTCAGAAATCCCCACATGTAAATTGGAGGAGTACAAATCTCTTTTGAATTGGAATTCTGTTAACTTTAGAAAGTATGTTGTGATATTTTGGCCAAGGTCCAACTTGTTCACTGCTGAGAGGAAGCTGTCTGGCCAGGAAGATTGACAGTATCAGGTACCACTTTTGTCAGGTTACCATGGCAACCAACAGCTGGGCAGCTCAGTAGTTGGCTTCTTATCTTACTGTATTACATTTAAAGTATTGGGAAAAGATTTGTGGCAAGATTTATACTTTTGATATGGATTGAAAGGCAGACAAGGAGAGACTTCAGATCTTTTGAGTTTATTTTACCAGACATGATGAAGTCATGTAAGATGAAATCATGCACTAGAATGCCAGCCAGCCCCTCTTTAAACCAAGACTTGTTTTTCTTTTAATCTCCAATAAATGTAACTAGTCTTGTTAAATGAGACTTCTAAACACCACCATTAGATCTAGTAAAATGCTTCAGTGTTCTACTGTAATACAGATAAAAGGTGTTTTGGTAAAATTTTGTAGAAGATAAATTGGCCAAAACACTTGATCCAGTTTACACTGATTTCTAGGCATAAGTAAAAGTAGTATTGAAAAAGTTACATGGATAAAATTTAATACCATTGCAGATAGTTTCTGGACTGGCCAGTGCAAATAGCCATGTCATGGTGAAACATGCCATCATCTTTTAATCACCATATTGTCTGACCTCATATTATCAGCCAAGGCAATAATTATTCCAACATTTGATAGCCTTGTTCTGGTGTCAGGGTCTGAATTTTCATTATTTGTCAAACCCTTGTATGGTGAAGCTCTTGCAAAGCCAGGCAAGAGTCTGAGCAAGACTAATGTAAATTCAAAGGGATAAGTTAAAACTGAGGTGTGATTAATCTACTTTGAGTATTTTAAATTTACCTCTAAAAACAACATTGATTGCTTGGCCAACTAATTACAGTAATTTCTTTGAAGTTTTGTTTTAATCTCCAAGGACTAATTATGGTGGCCACTAAAAGACTAAATGTACTAGAGAACATTTTTAAACCACACTGAAAGAAGGTCTGATTATACTGATCTGAAATTACATCCCCTTTATAATTTGAAATCTGATGAGGAAAAAAAAGCTGCAAAACCTGCTGACTGAATTCATACATACCAGTCATGGCAGAGTTGTCTTTAGCAGGACTAATAATTAGTCTTGCATTATATTATAAATAGAAACCAAGATTTATGAATACATGTTTAGATTAAATTATGTTTTTGTTTTCGTATATGTGTCCTTTTGCATGTATTTGTATCTTAGACTCGTAGTTCTCTCTTATCAAGTGTGATTTTTGTCATTAATTAACTGCAACAGCAGACACATTTTATGTTCAGAGCTCGATTTATTTACACGAAAAATAAACATTATTCAGGCATTATTTTTCTGAACTTTTTTAATGTACAAGCTCATTTTGTTTAAGTTAAGGTTGATTCTAGACAAGTGTACCCATTCGAGGCACACATTCATACAGCAACATGGTTTGTCATTTGGATGCATCACTGGTGTGCAGAAAAAATATCAAAAAGAAAATGACTACAGTAGCCGTCAAAACTAATTAACAAATATGACACATACTCTGACATAAATACATATTAAGTTTCCTTTTTTAAATACTCAAATGATAAAGATCATAAATTTTAATTAAATGCAAAGTTTCTAATCATTAATTATATCCCACCTTTATCTGAACCAGATATTAAATAGAGCATGCCAAAAAATTATAAAAAATGTAAAAGATAAAGATTTGTAATGAAGAAATCAGAAGATAAACACTTCCAAATAAGTATAAACATGTAGTTCATTTATTTTCCATTCTTCCCTTCCAACCACCCCACTTTTGTTTCCAAAAAGTAACTCCGTTCAGAGGTCAAGATAAGAATTTAATAATTTAACTTTGTTACCATGGTTTAGAAAAACATGTTATCTTTAAATCTGTTGTATACTGCAAAACACATAACTTCAACTATGAGACAGACTTAATCATCAGGATCTTAATCACACCTTTTTAAATGTGTTAAATGGAATTTAATTATATGGGCTCTGTTGGAGTATTTTCACAGTGATCAAAAGCTGTCATTTGTTATGATTCTATGGTCTTTAATATAGAAATAGAAATGATCAAAAATTACCATGTTTGTAAAATTCAATATATAATTTATTTAACTAGAATACAAAATGAAAATTTCAAAAGAACTTGCAGTAATGCAAATTAAATTCCAAATAGTCAAGAAAGTTTTATCACCAGTCCTGATGAATAAAGTTCTAATTAAATTCCAGTGGTATTCCCAATGAGATCAAATGTTGAAAGTGTTATGTACCTATAGCCAAATGTACTACTGTAACTATGACCTGAAGCATGATGTCTCACATAGTATAACCCATGATATCCATTTTTGACTTCACTATAATCCAAATTAATGCCTCTTTCCAAAAATATTATCAATGAACACTGTATTTCCATCGAATAAATAAATTGAATGAATAAATAAATTCCTGCTCAAATCAAATGCTGAATACAACAAATGATTCTGCTTCAAAATCTTACAGTGCAGTCATTTCTAGATAAACATTTATATAAAGCCCTATGCTTGGCATTAAAAAATAGAACCATTTCTTATTGGAAACTTCCATTCTAGAAGATTCTGTTACTAACATTATAATACAGAATGTGGTAAACATGTAAGCTAGGTATTTTTCTGGAGAAATTCCAATAACCATAACCCAGACAAATAAAAGTTTACCTCTAATGATAATGATCCTAATATTTAACCCACATTTTTGAGAAAGTATTACCTATGTACATGTATTTGTTTACAAACTAAACTTAATGGTCAGCAACACAATGAACCTGATTTTTGGACAAGGTCAAGTACAAAATACAATTATCCAAAGCAAATAATGATTTAAAAAAAAAAAAACTACAAACAATGCAAATATAGTATACATAAACAGTTCAAATATGCACATATGATCTGAAAATAGAAAGGATAGAGGAATATATGGTTAGAGTTTTGTGAGTTTAGTGCCATTTTCAGTATATATGCTATGGCATGGCAACCAATATACTTGGTGGAGGAAGACCCTGGAAAGAACCACTGACTCACAAAAGCTTGCTTTTGCAAATACCCATGTTGGCCATGCCTAAGACTCAAAACCATGGAGCCTAAGACTCAAAACCATGAGATGTCAGTGATCTGCAAAGGCATGTGTCTGAAACCAATAGACCACCTGGAGCCCTGATAAGGGGATATAGTTTGTGTTGATTGAATGAGTCATCATACAACATGGACTGTGCTTATGGCAGAAGCTGACAACTTTGGACTTTGTTTTAAATAACTAGATTTGTGTAATTTTAATGCAATAAAAAATTTTTAGGTTCTTTACCTGAATAGTCTTGTGCAAATATTCTGCTTATCTTTAACTACAAGTATGTCTTAATTATTATTGAATTTTAAGGAAATCTGTTAAACAGCCAAATATTTATGACATCATTTCATATCAGCATTTTCTTGCACTATTCAGCAGAGTTATAATCCTTGATTGCAGACAATGATGTATACAATTATTTACTTTTCACAATGAAAGCAACGTGACATTTAAAGAGCAATTTTTTTAAGATCCACCATGTCAAGTGTTAATTTAACAATGTTTCTGATGAATGTTTACATTGTTATGTATGATGTAAAGATGCTGTTACTTCCAAACATTAATAAAATTGAGAAACTATAAATGTTTGAACTAAACTGTCCTAAGTCACTGGAAATGTTAATTCTGCAAATTACAGTTATACAAATGCATAAACATTTCATTTATCTGGCTTCGTTTAAAGTTCATTCATGTCAAGCCTGGAGGCAACACAAAAATCAGGAGAAGAATGGCTTGGGAGAGGGGAAAGCCCAATCCATATTTCATATTTTTGCAAAATGGCTTAAAAATATCTATCTCCATATCCTGTACTTCACTGTTGCAGTATTAAAATGTCTGTAAATTCCATGACAAAAAAATACCCCAACAGATTGATAGAGATACTGTTTTCATGCTATTATGACAGCGTATACCTTTGGTAAAATGAAGAATTACTGAATTTACTAAGAATGGTATGTATTCTGATATTTTTTTGAAATAACAAATATAAACTTTGCTTGCTACCTCATCATTTTTTACTTGGAAAAAAAAAATTATGACACTTTCCAAATTCAACAATACTTGCAGGATTTTTTTATCATGCATTCTTTGACTACAGACAAATGGCCAGTCCACACAGGTATAAGGTCAATTAAGCATGCACAAAAGATGCACTAAAGAATATCTACCAGACAACAACACTTACTGAAAAGCCCTATTACTCCTGTCAGATCAATCAAGTTACACATCCCCATGCATTAAATACCTAATAGTCCACTATTTTTCATAGAAAGGAGTGAATAGGGACATTAATTTGTCAGATCCATCAAGTTACACACATATAACCCCATGCATTAAATACCTAATTGTCCACTATTTTTCATAGAAAGGAGTGGATAGGGACATTAATTTGTCAGATCCATCAAGTTACACACATATATCCCCATGCATTAAATACCTAATTGTCCACTATTTTTCATAGAAAGGAGTGGATAGGGACATTAATTTGAGCATCCTACTTCTTTAGCAAAGTTATAGCCCCTGATTTTCAAACTTTCACTTTCATGTTTGCACAATAACTCCATTTTATATTTGGATTTCAACCAAACTTGGCTGAAACTCAGCTAAAACTAAATTCAACTGTCATCATTCTATGTTAGTGAGCAAAGTTCAAGCAGCTCAGAATCAGATCCATCAACTTTCATATCTACATACGAATGACTCCCTGAATTTGAAACAAAGTTTAGTAAGCAGATTGATATTTAATAAGTTTTCAGCTGAGTTTGATTGTCACTTATATATATAGATGCATGTTTAGCATTCAACATCATCTTTTACTATAGTTATTACTTCTTATTGTCCGACTCACCACCAACTTTAAGTTGGAACTACCTACCTTATACTTATGTTCATTATTGGCCACATGACTCATCTGGCTCAATTCCTTTTTTCTACATCTACCATGTCAGTAAAAACATGTTCTTAACATCACAGTTAAGAATTTGGTGTTCTCAGTGATTTCAGTTATATGCTTCCTGTTAAATATCTTTATTCCAATAATGAACCAAAAATAAGCATGATATTAAATGTTTTGAAGCATTATTTTATTTATAACAAATGATAGATTATGTCTATGAATATTTAGCATATTCCTTTTTTCAGTAATGAGTACTTGATGAAAACCACAAACCTGTTGTTTGTTTTTTTTTACATATGACAGAAGTAATTTCATCCATTTGTAAGAATTTATTCTGTTGAGGTTTTGGTTTTCAAGATTCAAAATAGCTTTAGAAAATGCCTTTTTGGAAGTACATGCAAGCAACAAGAATTCACTGCAATTTGAACATTTCTTCTGATTTCATTGTATAATTTTATGCAAGTGTTGTTAGAGAAAGAGAAATTATAAATAATATGGGAGTGAGCATGAACTGACATGAAAAACACATGGTGTTTGGTGAAATGACCATCCATTCAAGGTGAGTTGAGTTTCAAGATGACTACTGGGTGGCCATATTCAATAGGGACAAATAAGATCTCATAAAAAAGTCTACTTGTTGGCTTATATGACTTTTCACTGAAGACAAGTAACCACAAGATTTTCAAAAAGTCTGATGACAAAGCCATATCAATTGTTAACAGCACCATGTTCCTTTCAGAATCAAGGTGACCTTGTGATGAATGTGTGTAGTGTTTCCCCATTAGCTTAGTTGGATCCAGTATTGATAAGATCTTGTGGGAACTGACTAACATGCAAGACAGACAACTGGCAATCCCATAAGCTCCTCTGTTGGGTAAAAATGGACTTTTTGAATAAAGGTGGGATTTTAGGAAAAAAATAATGATAAAGATTGAAACTATAATGCATGTTTTACTGAAATTTTGCCACAATTTCTTAATGCATTATCATGATTCCTACAATCAAGCATCTTAGAATAGAGACAATAATTATAATAACAAGGATAACAAAAACAACAACAAAATAATAATCATAACTGTAGTAGTTTGAACAATAGCATGTACTGTAATAGAAATTACAGTTAATCCACATTAACTTCAAGGTTATTTTTATTTTAGTTTTTGTTCAACCAACACTAGATTTAGGGGCTCTGTACCTATGCATCCTTTTGCTAGTGGATTTAATATGGTTTTTATTACTGTACATCAGAGCAAAACTATTTTTAACCTATCTGAGAACTAAGACATTTTTTATTAAATTCAAGGCCTCCCCACACACACAACAATTTTATTGTTGATAAATTAGAGGCTTTAAATATATAAGTAAAACGTTTAATACTCAACCATACATTATGCACAGTAATGACTATAATAAAAAGTAGTGTGTGTTTGTTCATCATATGTGTGCATGTGTGTGATACATTAAAAATAAAATGGCTTTTAAAGTGTTGGCATAAAGCAATTTGATATAAAACAATACTCTTGGTATATTAAATTGTGATCTGTCCATAGCACAATAATATGCATATATAATTCTTGCAACTGTGTGCTGTTGATTGTAACTCATTGATGAATCTCCACTCATTAAAAATTAGTGATGTTTGAAAATAAGGATAAAATGTAATTAAATTTAATCTGGTACAAACTTTTATGTCAATCCTTTCTGCTTTCTGTTTCCCTCTTGTGCATAAGGGACAAAATACATGTAAATAGAAATCTGAAGTGAGAGAGATAACGAATTTGGGCTAGATGAAAACCTTGTAACTGAACTTTACCAAATAACCTGTAAAAATATGGTTCCTTGTAACAGTATATGAACACCTTCCTTGGCATTCATCTACAGTGTTTATGTAATCAATGATACAAAGTTGCAATAGCTTGTAGATGACATATGGTAAATTTCCTGGTTACAAAACACTAAAACTGTAATGTAATTAATGTTTTATTGTTGTTGTTGTTTCTTAAACCTACTCTGATCCATGTCCGTTATGGATCACTACCATCTAACCTCTGTCTGTGTGGGGTTTTTTTTCTAGGATTCCGTGAATGTGAATATGTGAGAAAGTTTGCCAGTAACTCATGGGTTGGTGGTTCTTTCCAGTGATTTCCCAGTTTCCTTTTCCACCATTAATACTGGCCACCAAGTATAGTCTATCGTGTGCTGAAAAATGGCATTAAGCCCCAGAACAACAACAACAACATATCAATTATTATTAATTAAATATGAAAATGTCTAAAGGCTGCGTGGATTATTGTAGCAAGATACAGGCGAAAATCCTTGAAAAGATGAGTAGAGGATTTTCACTTGAACTTTGTGTCATATCATGTCTCTGGACCTATGAAGGATGGAAAAAGCAAAGTCAAGCTGACAAAAGAGAGTAAAACCATTTAATGGCTTGTAGTAATATTAATAAAAGCAGAACAATAAAGATTAACTGTATATATGGTATATTGAATATTTTAATTACAACTTGTTGATTGGTCATGTGCTGGTACAGGAACAGCTGAGTGTTCAGTGTTTGTAGTATTATACTTTATTTAAACTGTCTTTCATTTTTAAATTATAAGTGTCTTGTATTGATTTAATCAATATGAACAAAAACAGCAACTCAAAAAAAAAATAATCAACTTATCAATATGCAATGCAAAGATCTCGGAAACATTTAATTACACATATTTGGATGCAAATTTTTGATTCAGGACGAAGAAAATTACCCATACAGAAGTCATTGTATGCACGTTCTTGTTGCAAGGTGAAACTTTTGCGGCAAAAAAATATATGTTTTAATCAGTATGAAAACTGAAACAATGCTTTTATTTTAGTCTGTTACTGACTTCTTTGATCAGATGTCACTGGCTTGCTTTGATAAAGGTGCACATGTTATTTTGAAGGCGACGCTAAAGGCTCCCTTTGACGAACAAAACAAACTCATTTGCAGCAACATCAAATGATTTGTAGAAAAAAATTTCTTAGTACATATCGGTGCTTCAAAGGTAATATGTTTTCATTGAAGTTGCAGCAAAACTAATTTTTCTGAGGGTTTTTTTTAATGTTTTTTTTTAAGTTGCTGTTGTGTGGTCAACTGTAGTCATTTCAGTTTCCCCCTCAGAGGCTTAGAGGGATGATTGTAGCTAGTCAGTTGCATAGCTAGTTTGATTGTATGACAGCATACAAGTATCAAGGCCAGATAGCAGCATAAAATAGCACAATAGGAAATAAGGATTTGTTTATGTTACAATTAATTCCAGTGCATTTTTAAATCCAAGTTTGCAGCTTCCTATCTTGGTGATTTTGATTTTCTCCACTCCAAACTCAAGACTGTATATACCATTTTTATTAGCCAAAAATGTTGTAACCAAAAATATGGTCAGAAGATATATTTTGTCACAAATATGTAAAACATAATTGCAATCTGTGACATTGGCCAAGCCCAATGCAATCACTGTTATTGATTTCATTTTGGGTTGTTGCAGTATAAATATTGTCTGCAAACTCAAAATCAAGAGAATTGGACAAAATGTTGTTTGCAAATCTAGACACTGTTTTGTAGTTAAACAGAAAAATGAAGATTACAATTGGATTTAAAGCTAAAGTTGCGATAACTGATAGTTTGGATGTGACCGTAGCCAAGTGTAAGAAAGTATATGATTTCTGGCTTAGTTCGGACTGAAACATTTGCTAGTTGGACTGCAACTTTTGCTGGTGGGACTCCTATTTTTACCAAATTAGGAGTCCTGGACTCCTAGTTCTAAAATCCTAAGACCTCTGCAATGGCGACTGTGAATAGCTACAAAAAGGCACATAACCACATTTTTGTAGTGGACACTTGGCTGAGATGTGGGGAGTTCATTCACTCAGTCAATATACAGGTGCCTGTAAATATTTTTAACCCCATTCAAAGGGCAAATATGTGTATTTGTGTGTGATATAAAAAATATATGTATACAGTCAAAACCTGGTTATGTCCCCGGTTTAGGGGTTTGCCAAAAAGCATTGAGATAACCGATGATCAAGATAAACGAAAACCAATATGGTGTCAATATAATAACATGTGCTTGAAATTTCATTATGTACATGATGTGCATTAATAAATGAGAATGTACATGCACATATTTTTGGATGGGTTTTTTTACACCACAGCTTTGCTGTGATCTGTTTGATGAAGTGATCTGATGAAGTGATCAGCATGTTTTAAAAATGTACCTACATGTTTGATAACAACAAAAGGCATATGGGCACCAACTAACAGCAGAGATTAACCAGTTTACAATACAAACCACAGTCGATTCTCATACAAACCTTTATTATATTCTCCAACATTGCAAACACAAAGATTGCTCAACAACAAAAAAAACATGCAGGGTATAGTTCGTTTTTACAAAAAACTAACCAGTGTCAAAGTTAAATTTGAGAGTCATATTACTCTGAAAAGTATGGTAAACAGAATAGCTACAACACATATCCTTCAGACAGATCAACAAGAGTGAACTGTCAGAGTGAACACCATCATCAGTCATTAGTCATCAGTCTACTGAACTCAGCATGTGCTGCAGTTAACCAAGTACATCATTTTATTGGTAAGTCATAAACACATAAACATAACCCATGCAAGAAGTACATGTAAATTAAAAAAAATCTAAAGACCATATTCTTGCAAAATAGTATCTCCATTCCCACAACACCTGGCAATATTGGACCGTATATATTACTGTAGCATAAGTTAACACCCAATATATGGATTCTTTTACTCCTGTATTTTGAGAAATAAATAATTATTTTTAATTATGCAAAAGTTATTTATTTGTTGTTTGCTATTTCTTCTTGCTGAGTTTAAGTGTCAGTAACAACATAGAAACTAAAGGATTAACCATTCCATTAATTTTAACAGTTCTATATAGTCAGTCAGTGGTAGGTATAGTAGCATAATTGACTGTTAAAAGATACAGTACTTGGCCAAAGGTCAGCTAAAGCAGATTATGATGTAACAATGCACAGCTAAGATGGGGTAGGGGATAGAAACAAAGGATCATTCCTGGGTACTAATTGATTCCAATTTGTTACTTAGTTAAGTTTGTAGCTTTCATCATCCTTTTATTTTACTAGTCCAAAGCCAAGCCAGGCTTGTTTGTACAAATTAAATAACCAAAAAATCTGTTGCCAGATGGGACATTTTTGTCACCAATAAGGGGGAAAAAAATCATAGAAGATAACCAAGGTTAATTTGCAAATTTGGCCCTCTTTTGTGCTTGAGATATTAGGGTTAGGTGACATAAAAAAAAATCTACATTATCAAGGAGAAAATGCTTAGACAAAGAGAGAATATGGTGGTTCCACTTCAAAAACATCACTTAATAGGGTTGGTGAGGTAACCAGGTGAGATAAGTGGGTTTGACTAGTATTTATGCTGTATCAATGATATACCACTAAATGTATAAATTTTCCAACAAAAAGGAAACTTGGCTAGCCTGGTTTCCTTTAAATGAAAAATTATAAATCTTATGGTGTATCATTAATACAATGTAAATTATATATATATATATATATATATATATATATATATATATATATATATATATATATATTCACACACACACACACACACACACATTGCCACCAGTCCATCTGAATAATCATTCTGTGTGGACTTGTGTGGACTTGCCAAAGTGAACTTATGTAAAACATTGAAGCATTTACTCATGTAAATGAAAACATCAATTTTAGGTAAACTAACCAGGCTTATTAAATCTCTGAAAAAGCATGGGCTAAACTGGGGCACCATACTGAAATGGTTTGTTAGCTGGAAAATAGCAGGTAAGTAACTTTCTCAAAAACAATGAAAAGAAATCCCACCCTCCCTACCCAAACACACACACTTATTATTAACATTCAAAAACTCTACCAACTGAGAACCTTCTCTTTGACAACAGATGGATGGATGGATGGCTGGATAAAAGAATGAAAAGACAGATCTGGATATGTGGGTTCTGATGGGTGAAATAGGTTATCAAATACATACTCTGTCTTGCAAATACAGCTGCATGGACAAAACAGCATAAAAAAAAGATTTTCCTGTAAGAGCCTTTTCATTCTTACATATATTGTACATGAAATTTTTTAATACTTTTTAACCTTTGAACATACAAAGCCAGGGTACATCCAACATTAAATGTTATGACTTTACAACTAAGTAAGAGACAAGTACAACAGATTCTGATTTGATGATATATACTGTATAATAAAGTACCTGCAAAAATCTTGATTAATTTTGTACTAAGGCCCTCACGACAAGGCAATACATAAGTGTAGCATTGATCTGGGAAAGCAATAGAAAATATTTAATCAATACAGATACTGTGTGTAATAAATGCATACAAATTCTTTGAACCTGATCAACCAAAACATTCCTCTAGGTTTGCCTCACATACTCTATGTATTTTTGTCACCTGTGGTGGGCCAAATTAATGGAATGGTATTCAAAGGTACATTGGGATTTTGTCATGCAGCTGAAATCATACCTGCAATATTGATCTGTTAATTGCCCAGAAAGTACCAAATGACCTATTTCAATACAACTACCAACAAATGTATTCCATACAATTATTTCCTTTTTATCTCCAGTCATCAAAGCAAATAATCTAGTGCAAGTGCTTGAGTTTAAAACATTTAAATATGGGCATGTTTCTTGTGGGCCAAATATGGCAGAATATGGTTTCAAATGCACTTTAAAAGCCCTTATCTGCCAAATATGGTAAGCAATATTTACAACTAGAGTAATAAAAATCATGATCTGGAATAGCAAATACAGAACAAAGCCAGGAATGCAACTGGAATATTTTGAGGCAACCTGTTTGGGCTTTTAACAAAAAATGTTCCCCATGTTTTTATAAATCACTTTACACCAGAATGTAATCCTTATGTGTGCAATATGTGTCCAGCAGCCACTGTAAACAATAAATATCAAGCAGATAGTAAATAAATGAAAACTGAAGTGATATTGATCTACTACATTTGACTGTGAAATGGCATAAGAGATTTTTTTATATAATATCAAATTAGATTAAAATCAAGATCTCTGATTTAACTGTGATCTGACAGGTACTGATAAAACTCCTTGCTCTACAGATCTTTGGAATTCCTGGATCAATTTGTTTTAGTAACTGCTGAAACAACTATTTAAATAAATGGTTGGTGAATGATCTAATAAAAAATTAGTATTCAAATAGTCATATAGTCAAATGTCCAATTATAATTTGAGTCATGCTTCTCCATTCCATCTCTCAAGGCTTGGCTTCTTTACTCTTCCACCCTTAGACTCCAGAACACCTAAATTTTGAATGTTGTGTATGATAAACACTGGATTAAATTTTGTCCATGGATTCTCTGTTACTTTCTATGTACCTTTGCAAACAGACACTCCAGTGTCCTATTAGTTAGAGTGTGGGAGGTCACAGGTTCGAACCCAGGCCAAGTCAAAGTCATACCAAGTGACTTAATAACAATGGTACTAACAACTTCCTTGCTAGGCACTTAGCATTATGAGGTTAGTGTTAGAACTGGTCAGCCCCGGTGTCAGGATAATGTGAGCTGGTGGGACATCATGCTACATGTCTGTGGCAGGATATCCCTGTGCTGAACATCAATATAAACTGCCACACTGCAGATATCATAGCAATGACTGAAACTACTTTGATGCTACATTAAAAATCCAAATCACACACATACAAACACACACACACACACACACACACACACACACACACACACACGGCAAATACTAATTTATCATGCATTTGGAATAATATAACGACTGTAGATTTAAAATTCTATTATCCAAAAAAATGATAGAAATAATTATGTGTCAGATTGTCCAAAATTACAGTGCATTTTCTCCCCTGACAAGCTCAGCAAACTATTATTTGTGACATCATCATAAAACAAGCCAACCTGTCACAAAAGAAGTTGTGGTGGCTCAGTATGTAAGACAATAGTCACAATTCTCACATACACAGCTAAGATTGGGATTTTTGAAGGTTTAGATATGATTGAAGAAGTTCATTTAGATTTTCTTAAATATGTGCTACAAGATTTTTAAAAATTCACCCCCATATATATGCTAATGGTGAGCAGGTAGAACCCTGCTACACTCCAAATAAATAGGAAAATGGTTGGCTATTGGTTAAATGTCATTAATGGTAACAATCAAAACTATCTTATATCCTTTAACTGAGGCTAATGCAGGATTATAATAATGGTCCATGCAAAAGCAGATGGGTTGAGAGCATTCAAAACCTGAGTTAGTATACAAAACTTGTTTTGTATAAAAAAGGTTCAACAGTGCAATGTAATAGAAGGGCTATAAAACCACTGTCTTCACTCCAAAAATAACATTTTCCTGATTTTCACACATTTTAGCATGAATCATACCTATTTTTTAAAAAAAACAGCTTCTTTTGCATCATGTTCTATACTGATAACAGGCAAAAAATACAAAAGTAATCAGTAAGTGATATATGCTTAATGTTAGACAATGCCTAATTTTAAGATTGTTAATCAGTAAAGATGTCAATGGGCATTTGAATACTCTAATATCCCCTACTGATAATGATTTATTTAATATAATGACAACCTCACTACAAGTACATAGGTTTAACTTGGCCCAGCTGGTCAGGACAAGAATACAAGTCTTTTCCTGAGTTCTGGTAGGTGCTTTGAAACCCAAACTGTTACCCATGCCAGAGGAAGAAAGAATAGTTGAGATGTACTGAGGTTATACATATGTACAAGTTTTTTTTTATGTGTGGATTCTGATGCCAGGGATAGTAGAGTAACTCTCCTTTACTACACAGAGGCAAGCTAAAAAGAAATCTGATTATCTGAAAATCAAAGCAAGTCTTTGAGCATAATTATATGCATTTTGTTACCCAATTATATCATATATAAACAAGTGCCACCCCATTTCCAAGTTCTGTTCACATTGCACTGATTGAGATTATAAAGCAATGAACTATTTATGCAAATCAGCCTAATGTAATATAAAAAACTCAAGTCTATCTTTTAAAAAAAGTAGGGAAGAGTGGGGTGGACATTACATAAACATGCAATTCTGGACAGGTCAGATCACATCAATCCATCTTTTTTTATGATGTGGATAAATGTGCAGTCATTTTTAACCAGACAGCACTAACAAATTCAAGACTTTACAAACTGATCAGACATTTAATGATCACATCTCAGATTCTGACCTCACTACTTCTGGTATACCATATATACTTGTATATAAGATGAGTCAAAATGCAAATAAGGAAGAACCTGATCTGCTATAACATAATGAGCCTGAAGATCAGGATCTATTATGTTTGTTTTACTTACTCCTAACAAACTTCATAGACCCTGATCTGCCCATCATGCTGTACAGTTTGCATCGGACTCAACTTAAAAGCAAGTATATATGGTAACCATTTATGACTGCATTTTTACATAAGCAACAAAACATAAAGAGTGACTTGTAAATATTCAAGAGAATACCTAAGGATGCCACTCAAAACAAATGCTACAGGCATCCATTTACAGTTACTATGAAACCATGGAATATGATACCGAATTTGCCATCTCATAAAGTACCAGCATATCTGGGTCCAACATGATTTGCATTAAGTTACAAGCATAGATCCAGATCTGTAGACACATTGTGTGACAGTTGTAAATCACTGTATAACCTGTTTACATGAAGTTACAAGTATAGGCACATGTGTGACACTGCAGAAAAGGGTCTATTGCATTCACATGAAATCACAAGCATAGACCCTGTCAAAAACCATCAGGTTACACTTGCAGATCAAGGTCTAGAATGTTGGCCATTGGATAAATATTGTAAGCATACTGCACACATCTGATTGAATTAATAAACTCTATAAATTAAGTGAATACTGTAAATAATTCTAAACTTCTCCATTCTCTGGAACACACAGGGAAGCTTTGTGTTGGTACTTACCATTCAAAAGTTCAAAGTGGATCCCACTGAAAGGATATGTCTCTTTGATGACTGAAATTACATTTCAGTTTAATGTTAGATAAGATCAACCCATGGAAAATCACAAATCACACCTAATTTCTTTTATAGGTAGATTCAATGACCTTGCCAGAGATCTATAATGAGAAATGTCAAGTTCTTACACATACAAGGATGCTCAGCCTTCATAGTGGATACTTGTGGCAATGACTAAATTTGCACTGAACATTTTATTCGGAAGAAAAACCTGCCTATATTAGTATGTACAGCTCTTGATACAGATGAGTTAAGATGTATGATTATGTAAAAAGTCTTTTCTAACACTGTTTTTATTACACTTTGTACCCTTGTTGGATGGACTGTTGCAAGGATTCTACCCTTGTATCTTCTACTGTATACAATTTGTAGAGAACTTTACATCTATACTTTTGATCTTTTATTTACTGGAAAACATTTGTATTGTTAGTTGGGAGGGTTTACCTTCCTTAATATTGTCAACAATTTTGTGTCACTTTTACTATGTTTACTGCCCAACTTAATAGCCGGGATTTTAATAATGTGCCAACAGAAGCCCTGCATGTCCATTGCATGCATCAATACATCCATGTGTCCATTCATACATCCATTCATCTATCCATAGACAAACAATACACATCAACCTGAATCATGCACCAGGAAAATTTTAATAAAATAACTATAAACCATATACAGCCCCATTATCAGACCCTGTAAACTTAAATTTGCAGTCAAGAGAAATGAATTGGGTTCTAGTCACATAAACATCAAAACATAGACAAAACAATACCCCTTTCCTATGTCCTCTCTTTTCTCCTTTCTCACTCAATCATGTTATCCTCTCTGCTTCCCAAACCCTATGCTCTGAGTCTTTTCTATGGCCCGTAAAGCACATGCTGCTTCCTATTCATTCTTAACAACATTACAAAAACCCATTAACAAAGCTTTTGTGCTTGTCAGTTTGTTACAAATGGTGTCTAAGAACTCTACAATACTTATTAAAAAATGTATATCAGCAGAAACTAATGCAAATATGGTAATGTTCACATCCAGCATGACATAAACATCTTAATGCAGGCATGTGCAAATTCATAGATGGCACCCACCCAATAGAGATCTTTTAATGGACCTGTATGATGTAACATAATGAAATAAAACCTGATGCACACAACTGTTTTAATGATATGTATTAATGTCAAGTTGTCTAATCCAAAGTTAATTGGAAGAATTCTTTGAGCCTGAAACTGATAAGGATATTTATTCATTGCATCAAGAACCCTTGTCCATAAAGTTCACTATTATACTGCCTGACATAATTTTCTGTCTGTGGTAAAGCTAATGATGCACAACAAATACTGGAATTTGGGTACCAGAACTGAATTAAAGACTGGACAATCCAATATTCAGTTTAAAAGGGTCATCTCCTGACCAGGTTAATGACCAACTGATAAATTATTTTTGTTTCAACAGTGCAACCACCTGATCACATCAATTGCAACCAATGTACTGGTCAACTCACATGACCAATGTTATCTCATGGGATCACAAGATATGTTTGGGGGAAAGTAAAATTAAGTTACAGGGATATTAGGAAAGGACAAATTAAGTGTATAGTTCTATCAAAAAGGGGCCATTATCTATGGGTACATCACAAAGAGTCTTATAGAGCATCACTCAACTCAACAGGACCTTAATAGTCAGTGAAGAGGGGTGGGAGTGCCTGACCTGTTGGTATCATCAAAATGCAAATGTCTAACAAAAAGCATAGCGATTTCCCCCTAGTTTATACATAATAAGTACTGACTCGCATTTAGTTCTATTTACCTCACATTTATATATGCATGGTGTATCTATGAGTTATCAAAATTCAGCTTCATTCGCTCAAAGGTCATAAAATAAATAAACTCTGAATAACAATTTTCCTCCAATTTCTAGTTTAATTTAATTGGTAACAGTCAAGAGGTCAATATGCTTGACTGACTGGTATGACCTAAAACAAACTGCTAGCAAGGGTTCATTCTTTTTATCAGGGGTCATGCTACCAGGCAAAGGGGTCAAAAGGTTGACTGAGAAATGTAAACTTTGCCTACTTCTGTTAGGAAATTGAAAAAGACTTTGCCATATAAATTTTTGGATGTAAAATGACAGTAGATTACTTTTGAGATGCCCCCTGCTATAAC